>KZ538126.1:1922-72465 GCA_000934665.2 Catajapyx aquilonaris
CCGCCCGCTTTTTGTACCTGGAGTCGGCGTATCGGAGTTTGAGAGAAGCATAGCGGGAAAGAATAACTTTTTCCGATCATTCTTCATGCATAGTGAGATTAGCTTTTCATGATATATTTCAACCTGATGTACAGTACAAGGTGGTCCAGTAAAACTCACGAGAGAGAAAACTTCAAAATCATATTTCCTCTATTAAAATTCATTGACATGATTGCTTGAATAGCTCCGGCGAGATTTCACTTGTTAGTTCAAGACTCAAGAGCAGCCTGTACTGTAAAATGGATGTAAAGGCTAAAGTCAATTTGTAAGACTTTGCTGCTCATTTTTAGGTGGAGGTATGAGGGGAAAGGCACTGGTGGTCATCGTGTCTTATCATTAGCTATTGGCATAAGACGAAGGCACACTATATAGTGGAAATAAGTTCAAACGGGGGGAGTGTACTCAATATTTCATAAGCAATATTTCACTGACACACTTGCACACTCCAAAGTGACATGGCTCGCGATTAGGTGCAAATTGCACATGTAGACGGAGGAGATAGCTCAGCTTCCATCATCCCCTGTATGCACTCATATTTGCATCCTTCCGTGTCGTCCGGGTTGCATCAATCGCAAACAAGAGTGTGTATGCCAAATATGCGCTTTTCCTCTCGGCTGTTGACTTCTTGCAAATTCTTAATTCAAAATTATTCATGCTGATTTTGGCAATTTCCACTTCATTACGGAGTTAATAGCTTGTTAATCTTCTGGAGCTGATGGTAAGGCTTATCCTGCGAGCAGGCAACCCCCCAAACATCCCTGCCACACGTGTCGCCTATCCAGCAGGAACAGACCCAACTTTTGAATTCGCGTAAATGGCATATTAATGCTGAAACAGCACACATGGACAATCGCATCTACATGAACGACGCGACTCTACGAACACCTACATGGTAGCCTACATTCCCGACAAGGTGTACTACTATCGCATCTGACGTGAGTCTGCGACAAGATGAGTCAAGCAAACACGTCTCATGCAAGAAAATAATGAATAGTGTAGTTGGACCCGCGCCCACTCGGACGGATTAAGTCAAGAGAGCATTGCTCCTACCTCCCCATCCACACACTCCCCCACCCCGTCTGCGGGATGTCTGGGATCACATTATTATAAACCGAGGTATGTGTGAGGCCTCTTAAGTAGGTGAGTCCCCAGGTGGGGGTGCAGCTATGTGTCCTTTTTTTATTTACCTTTTTTATTTTTTTTCTCGACACACCTCTCTTGGACTGGTGGTCGTCTCACCTTGCGTAGGTGCGTGCATTCCCACCGCGAGGCGCTGCTGCGGCGCTATTGGCGGGATCTCTCCAGCATGATGAGCCTTATCCCCGCTCGTCTGGCGGGCAAGCGGGGCAGTTCAACGCCTGGCGGACACGAGGCAGCAGCAGCCACCCCGGTCTCACGCACCAGACAGCACGTGGAGGAGACAGACCAGGAGGAGGAAGCTCAACAATGGCACTCGAGACTACCTGTCCTATTGTTGTCGTTGCTTTTTGTGGGACCGGACTGAGCTGTTTATACCGCCGGATGGGGTGCTAGGCGGCTGCCTCTGGAGGAGAAGGCGGGTCTCTTCTCCTCCAAACTATTGTTGGAACATTCGGGTGCAGTGTTGAACTTGGACAATGATGGAAGGCGGTGGCAGCTGCGGGGGGAGTCGCCCATGGCTTCTAGGGGCAGCGGTCATGTGCTTGGTGGCGGCTGGGCTGCTCCTCTGGTTGGGGACCACCCTTCCGCCGATCAAATCCACCAGCAGAGCCCCAGCACTCACCTTTCGACCTCTACCAACTGGTAAGAACAACATGCATGATACCATTGTTGGTCCAGCCCAGACCGCGATTTTAATAACCCCAAGAAGGCAATAAAGCTGTCACATCAATAGCCAAGTAGTGACACCGACTATTGCCCGGATAATTACCATCACCTCTTATTAAACGCGTGCACCCCCTGGAACCATGTCAGATTGGCCTGCCAAGTGGTGTTTTTTTTTTTTTTTGTGAGTGTGTGGTGTGTGGCCCCCGTCGACCTCACTCAGTCCGGCCCAAAAAATAAATCCTTGAGGCAGGACTCTGTGTGTGTGCGCGTGTGTGTGTGCTCAATGCATGCTCTTCCCCGACTGGCCTTGCTCCCGTAATTCAAAAGACATGTGGATCCACGCGCCATGGCAGCCAAAGTTCCACCCCCGCTCTCCCAAGCACCCAAGATGCCTCCACCACCACCACCACCACTACTACTACTACTCCCAAGTTCTTAAAAATAGTTCGGGGATAACAGATCGATGATCCCACCAGTTAGAGTTGAGGGGGTGGGCTCTCTCTCTCTCAGAGAGGGGTAGGTTCATTGCCAAGTCCCGAATATGGACGGATCAACCTTGTTGTGTTAAAGGATGGCAAAGGCATGGAGCATAGAGAGTCTAGGACACTTTGCAACAAATCATGCGTTTAAGCGTGAACTTGACTGTCGCCTAGTTACTCGCAAAAAAAAAAGAGAGGGTGATTTACGGCCGGTTTCCTTCTTTCTGGCGAGGATGATTCAGTCCGAAACGTACGGATGAGTGGACTTGAAATTGGACGAATAAGACATTTGAAACAATGGCAGTTTTTCACTGGCATGAAATCGAGGAAAATATTCGATTATGTGTCAGAATTCATGATACATTGTGACTCTAAAGTCTGGATACAGAGGTAATAATATTATATTATATTGTTGGTTGCCAGAATGCCAATATTGTCAACCAACAATATAATATAATTTTCGCAACGGGTGACTGGAAAGTCTGGACACACATGTGTGTCCAGACTTTCCAGTCACCCGTTGCGAAAATTATACGATTGTGCATGGAAGATTGTTATTTAATTTGTGTTCATACAATTGTGTTGCATACGATTATTACGTACGGTATAGAAAGTACATCAGTACAGTACATTGAGCGTCATGAAAATAATGATAGTGGAAATGTGATTCTTATGCAGATTTGTTGTATTTTATGTGGCTGACGTATTATTTGCTGAATGGATGGATGCATTACTTGCGCAAGTACTGCCACCTTTACTTCATAAAATTTGCTATATAAAACATTTATAGCGGGTTATCTGGCATTTATAAAGAAATAATAGTATCGCTGTAATAATAGCAGAGGTTCAAAAGTGTATATAGTCTACGTTTAAAAAAAAACTTTATCATTGCTCAATCGACTTTCACCTTAATTGTCCTGCCCATTTACACGATTTGTTTGCGACTATGAACGCACTGTTTGCCTTCCCGAAAGCCCAGAAAAACCCCGAATGACGAAGTTAACGCTCACGGAACTACACGTAAGAATTATTATAAACCTCCCCCATGTCAATTGAGCACTTGCCACTACCCTATACGGCTCTTATCAGCAATCAAGAGATGGAAAAGGTAAAAGAAAGAAAAAACCTCAGGGCAAAATGCACTGGGCCTTGATTATTATTACCCCCCATCACCTGCACACACTCTTCCCTTTCCTTTTCCCTGAAACTGATTCCTGGTCTTATTGCTCCAGCTTCCCAAATGTGCATTTTCAAGGACCGGTCACGTATTTTATATATATAAAAAAATGTGAGTGGACTTGTCTCCCCACGTGTCTCCATGTCAATGGCCCTTCCCCAAAACTTCCTCCTGGAGATTCTATTGCCGTTCCTCGGCATAACCCTCCCGGCGCAATCGGCCCTTGTATCTGGAAGCATCCCTTTTATTCACCTGGGAGCACCTGAGCTACCTGAGCCCAAACTGGTTCTCTGGTATTTATTTAAAACACGTCGGAGTCTCCCGAGATGAAGTGAAGCTTTGGAAACAACCGAAAATTTCCGATTGTCAGTGCGTATTTGCGGGGGCGTTTTCAAGGCCTGTTGTTTCGCCAGGTGAGATATATGGACAATTAGAGACTCCGCCCACGCATGTTTTTATTCCCCCCCCCCCTTTTTTTTGAGGTAGAGGTTAAGTGGGAGGGTGCGAATCCGCCTCGGACAGTGAGACTGGCTTCTCCCAAGGCTAGCCTGTCAGGAAGCTTAGGCCACTAGACAGCATGGGACCAAGCTGTATACACACTGTACAGGTCTGCATCGGCGCATCACGTCATGCTAGCCTCCAGCATGCAAAATTTTTCGGATGATTACAGGCCGGCAAAGAGTAACATGAATTACGCAATGTCGATTTTGGTTTAAGAAAAAAACTGGTCCGGCCGCTTTGTATAGATAGAGGACAACACTTTTTAAGGGCGTATACACGAGATATATCCAAGTTGGACTAAAAATAAATTCTAGAGTACAGTTTACGCGTCTACCAGTCTGCGAAAGTGCCTTAGAATTTCATTACTGGCAGATGTGACCTTGGGAGTTGAGTTGTGACGTAATTTTTCGGTTGTTTTAGGATTTTCAAGTACAAGTGATAGGAACCTGCTGATATGCTATAGCTCCACACTTTCCTTTAAAATAAAAAAAAACGTTTGACCTAAGAGGAGGGGAGGCCATCACCAGCATCTTAAAATTAAGTGAACATCAGGTAATACTTGCAATTACAGCAAACCACGTCAATTCCAGTAATACCCGTTTCATTACCGGTACGACATTGCACGTTATTACTGTCGTGACCGACTCATTTTCTGCACACACAAAGTAAACCTTCCTCTCAAGGTGTTATGATTCTAGTCTATACGTCATACGGCAAGAGCACAGCTGATAATTTTTTTTTCAAATTTAAATACCAAAAAAATTCAGCCTGTACTCTTAGGTCAAAATTTTAAACATAATTCATGGAGATTCGAAACTCCCCCAACATCCTGCCCTACGACTTGTCCTCAACTCGTCCACCATGTAAGGCTCGGGCTACTACACCACCGTCACATATTGTCATCCTTGACTCTGGTCAAGCATAAAATATATCCCACGACCCTTTCCCCGCACAGCAATTAATTCCCCTCCTTCCCATGTATACCCATCTTCCCAAGTGTAATTCAGCCGAAAGGGGGCGTGACAATCCTCGATTCCTACGACGGAACACGTACCCCCCGTCATGTGCAGCCGCCGCAGAACATGATTTGGAGTCCGTTGTCCGGCCGAGAGCATTTACCCCCAGCAGCATCCCATTTCCTCCACCCGAAGAAGGCCGAGGCTCTGAAGGACGGCCATCACCAAACGGCCTTCCTTCTGAATCATCTCTATCTTTGGGCCATTCCTCCTCCTTAAGAAGAAGAAGAAGAAGAAGAAACTGCTCCCACACCTCAGTTTGCACAGGTGGTCTTTTTGTCGTGCTGCCGAATAATTTATATCGTCACGAAGGTCCGGCCAGAAAGGACCACTTTTTCATGTTTTGACTGGCCAGCAGGTTGCGAAAGTCGCATGCTTTGGTGGGGATTAAAGGGTCCAAATCGGATTGGATGCTGAGATGTTGGGAGGGAGGGGGGGNGGGGGGTAATGAATTTTCTCTTTTTGGCAATTCATGCTTCCTGATAGCAAAACTAATCCGACTTGTGTGACGCAGTGTTTGACCTGGCAAGGAGCAAAGAGACATTTGTTGTTCCGGTAGGAGTGACATTGAAACTTTCACGCGTAACGATTGTGCAAATATTTTTCCTCCAACCGCAAACAGCAGGTGCAGATCCTTATATGGTGATTCGCACGACCAATATTTTTATAACATATCCTAAGCAAACAGTAGGTTGCATAATTTTATTTATATTTTTGCGCCATTAAAGTGTCTCGTACGACCAATATTTCTATAACACCTAAGCAAATATTTTTCGCAATTTTTTTGCATGAACATACCTGCTAAATGAGTGTATTAACTGTGAAATGCAATTTGGCACCACACAGCTTGCCGCCAGACGTTTCTAATCCAATCAAGTTCGGTCCGACGAATTATCTCAATAACACAGTACCACCCGCAGTCGCAATTCCAGTTTTACATTTGCGGCGTCATTATATCACGAGATATTTGCATTCCTACCGGTAGCACTGTTCAATAAACTAGTCTCTAATTGCCCTTGAAGTCGTGCAGTGCCGACGTAAAAGATCAGCCGACTGCCTACACTATTAAGTTGGCAAAAGTTTATTTTTTTTCCGAATGCAGGAAGTCTACAAATTACTTATAAGTACTGCTGCTTATTGCATGTCACAAAGTCCCAGAAAAGTAAGGAAATGTGAGCCCTTAAGGCGGTCATTTCAGCGGAAGGTTACTCCACAAAAAGGGCACCTGTCGTGCCTCAACTGGCAGCAGGAAAAGAATGAAGAAGGCCGTGAACGTGAATGAAGGGGTCAAAGGTACTGGCTGCAGGGTCACTCGCTGCCCAGGTGATGCTATATACCCGTTACTTTCAATGACTTTCGGAAACCTCTCAGACAATGCTAATTAATAAAAGCGCACGAAAAAAACGGAGATTTCCCAGGGCATATCCAAAATAACACGTCTGGGTTAAAATAACAAGGGTGCAATTATTGTCATAAAGGCTGACAGCCTGTCGTGGGTATGGTTTTTTTTTCTTCGAATGCCCTTTGCAGCCGAGAGTGCGAAGGCCATCTCCAATTTTTTTTTCCTCTCGCAACAATATATACCAACGAAGGAAGGAAGGACGCCCGGAAATCTTTAGTGATTGACACGTGTTCAGATCAATCTCCGAGTCGTACACACATAAGCGCAGAGTATGCAATAATTGTTACTAATGCATAAACATGACAGCCGATTTGCAATTTTACAAAAGGTCAGAAAGAGGCGGGTGCAAGGTAAGTAGGATCACATTTGTACCTGTGATATCATGTACACTCTATGCAATAATATATTGTTAGTGGCAATTTGAATTAAAGCAGTGTGTACAACATTTCTGTCAGCTTGAAATATTTTTTTGGAAAAAACAGCTGTTCACCTATAATTTGAGTTAAAATACAGGTAATTCAAAGCTGCTAATAAAATTATCAATTAAAAAAACTCAACGGGAAGAAAACCACTAAAATTACTTCAGTGTCTAGGTACACAGAGTAATTGGATAATAATTATGAACAAAATTTCTCCGAAAATATTCAATTCCAAATCGAAGCTATACTGTATATTCAGCTCAGTAGTAACGTACCATATATCGTGGGACGAGTATAACCCATAGCTTGAAAACTATTATTTGCACAACAGTGCACGCGAGGCACATAAAACTGCTTATCGCTTCACACGTGCAATAGCTAAGGTAGCAAGCATCCTTCAGTTTGGAGCACAGGTGCTTCGAGAATAAGTAATTCCGACAGATACCTCGCCTAATAGGAGCGAAACCCACAAGAGCACAAGATAGTGTATATGAGGAGGGGGGTGTTTCTATTCAAGGCTTCTTCTGTCCAAAGTGACGGTGCATGAAGTGAAACCTGGCATGTAATAATCCGTTCGGCGGATCCAAGCTGTTCGCATCCGACCTTGGTAATTAGCCTATTCACCTGAAGAGTGGGGAGAAGGAGAAGCCAATTTCGCAACAAAATAATTGCCTTCTAGGAGCCACCCCTCCCAAAAAAAAAGCATCGTTTTTATGGCCATCGCCGAGAATTTGTGCGGTAAATCACACCAGGTATTTACGATATGTAATTTTTGTAAGGGGAACTGCAATTTACACCGGATCTTGTTTTCAGCTTCCTCCTAATCATAGCTTACAGAATTTGTAATGGAAAAATATACATTGTGATATACTGGAGCATTCATTGAACGGCTGGTTTTGAATTGAACCATTACACGTGGACCGGAGAGGGACATTAGGTTCAGGGTCAGCCGGTGGCTTTGCTGGTACACATATACCATCAGCATGTAGTCTGTGAGTGTGTATATATATGGTGGGCGATGAAGAAGGTTCGAGTCAGCAGTTTGGCAAGACTGAAAGGAGCCTGCAATGAAAAGGGGTTGGGGCGGTGCAATATATTATTAGTCTGCAGACTGGGCGCGAGTACTGCACGTATCCCGCCCATACACTCACACACTGCATATTAGCCTACACACGCTCAGCTTTGAACAACTTATATATAAAAAAAACCGACCGCGTGCGTTGGCCTTTCCAAGACGACTTAATACACGCGGCTATTCATACCAGATTTTTTAAAGGGTCCTACCGTATTGGGAAACACCGTGTTCCTTTCAGAATGTGTCATATCAACCTGGAATGCTTCCAGAGGCGGTGTTTTGACTTGGGTGTCTGTGATGGGTGTGGCATACATCACTCCGGCTCAAGTTCGGTGGGTCAGGTGTATATACACACTCTGATGGGCTAGCATGCTTGATATGTATACCGAATGGCGAAAAAAAAAGTTCTAGTCAAGAGGGTGATAAACTCAAAAAGGTCACGTTCAATGGGAAGGTCATGGTCTGCAGCAGCTGCTGTACTGGAGTGGCCACAAAAGGGTGTTCTTGAAGCATGTACTTGCAGCAGGAGTCGTTAAATCTCAATCGTAATTAGAAAGTTATTTGCTAGCCCGAAAAGTAGCCAGGGAGAAATTTGCAGCTCTAGCCATCAGACACGAGTCTGCCTTCGAAAAAAGAAGGATGGTGTGTATAAATATCATAACGATAGTCGTAAAGCCAGGCGTTGACCGGAACAACACTTGAGCAGGAAAGACATGACTGCTGCCTTTTGAGCGCGTACTGAAAAGTCCAGGAATACATCGGGGGCCTGGTATGGTGGCCATGTGTACAGAGGCATGCATGCAAGTGAGATATGATGTACCCTTGCTGCAGCCAAAAATTCCCCAAGGGAAACCTTGATCCACTTATGGAATCAAATGATGGATGTTTCATGAGACGAATTACCTAACTTTTACGTCCCCCGGCTGGACGACACGCATGCTAATAATAGAAGCAATAGATGAGCCAGATTTTGCTGCGAAACTACGCTATAAATGGAGTAACATCTGCCATAAAAATTACTTCTTAATGGTACTAAATAAAAATTAAGTACTTGCCATGCAAGGCTGCTGGCTCTCATTTGTTGGTGCCAACTGTTACTTGCGGAGACGTTCATAATTCCTGAAAAGCATTAGGGAGACAAACAGTTAGAATTTATTAAAACTAAATATGTAAAATAACTATTTAAACTAATTTAGTACAAAATTATTCAGTGAAAGTTGAATGCGGCCTTATATTTTTTAATAGACGGCTTCACCTAACGGAACCACCAAGAACACGCCCTGTATTAATAACTATATGGCATGGTAATATATGGTTTATACGTCGAGCGTCGTGCATGAGCATGATAACAGATGTAGCGCATTTCTGCGGTCTTACTCTACATGTCTGGTCCTCGTGGGCGAAGAAATATTTAATACTGACAGATGTGGGTCTAAATCTTTTCCCGCCTTGTTTTTATTTAAGTGGCAAAAAATCCTTCCAGCATCACGATTTATTGCGATGTCGATATCGAAGACTCCAGCAGTTTCTTCTTTTTTTTCTGCCGGAACTTCTGGCACGTTTTGTACCGCAAAACAGGAATTTACTCCACCGATCTGTATGTTTAATCCTGCCAGCCGGGAAAGGATAATAAACACACGGGGAGACCGCAGGCATGAAGTCTGATTAAGTCACCCAATTTTGGCATGTGACGTCACAGTTTCACCTCCGGATTTTAATGGAAAGCTCTTGACACTAGACATGGGCAAAAAGTCTGCTTATTTCAGGCGGAAAGTGGAGGTCGAAGCCCTGGCTAATTTGGTCTCACCATCAGGTCTAAAGGAAAGGGAACCAGCTTTCTTGTAATGAGGCCGGAAAATGAGACAACCGGTGGAGGGGTTTTTTTTTTTTAAAGAAGGCAGGTCCTTGGCTGTAGTGCCCGTGAACCCCAAGAATAAGAGACGACTGGTAATGGCCATCTCTCCATCTGCAACCCTCCCCAAATTTGCCAAGGGTTTTTTGGCAACATCTCAAACTCATGGCCCACTTCTCGACATAGCCTGGTCAATTCTTCGTAATCACTTCTTGGGGGGTACCACCAACTCACATGTCGATTGATACGCCAATCAACTCGAGGGACACCCCACGACGTGATCTTGAGGCTCGTNCCCCCCCTCCCCAACAAAAGCAAAACGATGACAGGGAGAAACGTGTCGAGTTGCACTCATTCTCTCTAGCTCCATCCGATACCGATTAAGACTTCCTTCCGGACACGGGGGAGACTGCAAGATCAGCATTTTGTTTTGTCTGAGAGTAAGAAATGGGATGCTACTCACGTGCATCATTCAGCATAGTTGGTAAAATTACAATGGTTGGAAAGAAATGAAGGTTCGTTAGTACCGTGTAATGAAATTCACAACTTTTACCAATGGTAACGGTCTGAAAGGTCTCAAATATTGAAAGCATGGCGTACTAATTACGTAATTATTTTAATGAATTCATTATCAGTCGGACCGAGCATGTTTGCGTCGCTGGTAGTTAACGCGCTTCTTCCACACCCGAAGGATAACTGGAAGTTTGAAAAATGCTAATTGTATCGCTCCGAAGACAAGTGGACATTTTTCTTGCGGGTTCCACCAAAGACTGGGCTTGGCCGTCCTGGTAAAGCATTTATCAAACTCGCAGCGGAATATGGAAAACGTCCAAGTAAAAAAAAACAACAGGACACGTCGTTTTACAGCAGGTTAGTTTCTGGGCATATGGCTCCCTATCCTAAATTCATTACTGGGCTATCTAACTCTCCCATCCCGCAGGACCATGTAACTAACGAGCTATGATTAATGAGATTGATGACTGACGTTAAAAGGAAATTCAAAGGGGTCAGAAAAAAACGGGGGTTGACAAGGACTCGTTATTTCGAGACTTATGCACTCCCTCGTTTCTTCTCCCAAAAAACCACGGTTAACTTTCATCCCAAAAGTTTAACCCGTCGGCAACTTTTTTCACGCTCGAAATCGATTGGATTCCCTAGCTGCCGTCCCACACATCCATCACTAGTGGCCAAAAAAAATAGTTATAAAAAGTACATTTCGGCAACCTTCCATCCAATTTACCGGTGTGAAAGTCCGTGACCCCAAGTCCACGCCCATAAGTAGAAGTGACTAACAAGGGTGGGGGAATAAGCCAAAAGTGAAGCCAGGACCTACTGTCAGCAGCACAACACAAGTGCAGTAGTAGCCTAGATTCTTCACAAGGGTGTGATGTCATTCCTGTTCATTCAAGAATACAAAAGGCGCGGGCGGAGGGAGTGAAAAAAAACGAAGATGAAACAATGGCTTCCCACACCCTGTTAGTAAAAGTGTCCTCTTGCGAATAGGGAACGCTCATTGTCGCAAAGGGGTTGTCTGGCGACCTTAGTTACATGGGCGTCACTTCAGACGGCGCCACTTTCCTCCGATAGCCATATGTAGGTAATCTATTTATCTATGGGCAGCCTAACAGGCAAATGCTTACTATGCAAGGTAACGCTCAACTGTGATCAATGAAATGCGTCAAGCAGGCTTCGTTAAAAACGTGACAAGGTGACAAGTTCTCATTCTTATTAATCTTACTCGTAACCCTTATAAATAAAATGCGACAGATAATTACGCCTAATATTAGAAGCATCGTGTTGATAATTGCAAGACGTAAAAGGATCATTGACCTCGATTGGAAATTCTAATATTAACATTCATATTTATTTAAGTTGATTGCCCTTTTGTTGAATAAATCCATATACCGTATTAAATTCGCATAGATGTGTTTTGGCATTTTCGTTAGGTATTTTTGGACAAAATAGTGCCTTAATTTTCTGATCGATAGTCCTGGAGTGAGGCATACAACATGAAATAAATACATAGTCTACATACCGGTAACAATAATTATCCGTACAAAATATAAATGAAATTCTGTTTCAATAAACACGTTCACTCATTATACAACTCTCATAATTGCAATCAACAGTATACTGATGAAATCAGTTGAAACTACATCTTGCCCACTGTTAGGTGCCGGATCACTCTGTGCTCAAATACTTAGGCGTTTCTGGAATATTGTCTGTCAGCTGTGCACTAGTGTATACGAGCCTATTACGCGTGGCCCCCAATATCACGCTGTGTATCTCCCCCTTCGATCTGATTGTGGAACTAACCCAAACAACACCCTGGGCGTAGATGTGCACGTGCCCATCCCCCTACCCTTGCAACCAACAGTTTACACGACGGGGTATCTTGAAGGTAGAAAAGGGGTGGCATAGAAAAAGGCATTTTTTTTTGTCTTAACTGTTGAAAAAAACGGGCCTAGCAGCACATATTTCCCTGAAAATTGGGAGATAGACGGCGACCACCCCTGTGCCCCTTAGCGCCTGTGGATCTTCAACTGACCGCATTGACCCCGAGGAAAATTTATCACTGGAAAGAGTCAAGCAACGCCTTTTTCCAATTTTCTTGAAGAGAGTTTACCCTTTAAGAAAATATATAAAAAGGCAGGAGATAAAGACATTTGGAAGGCAAGTGTCGCTCCTTTGCCCTCCCTTTGCCAAATGACCTTCTGGGATTGGGCCAAACACACACGTCTGCCGTCTACACAAACGGTTCTATATAGTGACGTGTCTGTTGTGTGTCTGGACCGCCTAGAGCCACGGATCTATTCGCGTTCTTCGGACTCTCCAGTTATTTCTCTTTCCCCCAACGGACAGGAAGTCTAAACACCCGGCGAAAAATGCAAATGACCACATATAGGTCAAGGGATCATGTCAAGTTACCATTTCCTGCCGGATAGTGTAAGACCTTGTGTACAAGCCGAGTCACACTAATAAGGAAGGGATTATCGGTTCAGGCTCCAATAATTAGCATTTGACAGTTTTTTTTTTTGCTCATTAGTTATTACCATTTTTGTACGAGGAAGTTGGATAAGACCGCGTCCTACTTAATTATGAAATTTGAGTGTTCGATGTCCATTGACAGGACAGTTTATTAGTTTGTCACTTATGTTTAATTCTCAATAAAAATGCACTTTTAAATAAATGTGGCACATTTCGCACATTTATGTGTCATTTTAAAGTATTATCTGATGCGTAAACATGATGACATAATTGAGGGAAAAGTGCGTGTTCGGACTTTCCCCATCATGGACGGTCTTACCCAACTTTCCGTCAAAAATATTATCAGGAAATTGAAACTTCTAAAATCCATGTTTTGTCCAGCAGATGAGAGATGATTTGCATGCCAAGGCCACAAATCTCCTTCAGATGGCACAAATTGGCACGTCAGGAGTGGCGCGTGCCCTTCCTCCTTCATCTCCTCATCTCAAACCCAGAATCTCGATGCTCCAGTGACCCCATTTGCTCCATTGCCAATATTATCTATTCTCCTCTTGACCTTCGAGAACTTTGAGAAAAAAACTTAGCTCCCAATCCGCTCTATCATTTCACACAGATTTATTCCTGCGATTTTTACCCCGGCCAAAGGGTAGTATTTTTAAACTCGAAATTTCGCGTGCTATCGTCTAGTCAACTATCAACTGCTCGTTACTATTCCTTTTTTTTAAAAGTAACTCCGCCCTGGTTACCTTGAACCGACCCATCTTTTCTCCACCAAACCTGACCACACTGTCGGCTTCTCTCTCACGTGATAAATGAACCCGTAATGCTGTAACTTGAGAAACCGCACCAAGGACAAAAAAAAAGAGAGATGAGCTGGGTTAAATTTATACTCGCTTTCTGGCCAATGGCCACTCCGAAAGAATAGCGTTTGGGGTTCGGCTGGTAACGGACCGTTAGAAACGCACAAAGGAAACTCCATGCACCATTCTCTTCCTCTACCTTTGATGACTGGAGCCGGCGTGTGGCAAAGTGTAAGAGAGTGGCTAATAAGTAGGTGTCCCCTGGACATTTGCCCGTGAGAAGAAGAAGAAGAAATGATGCTGATGAGGGAATAACACTTGCAGAGTGAGATAAGGCTTCCATAGAATCTAATTGACATTGAACTCTTGGTGGGTCACTAATTACTTGGTGACGATAAGTGAACCACAATTTTTGCCCAGACAAGGTCATAGCCAGAACATGCCATGAAGTTGATAACTTTGATCAGTGTGATTTTGTCGGATTTTGTAGTTCGATCAGGTTTGAAAAATGTGGCGTGTGAAGTCGATGTGAAAATTATTGGCAGAAAAATGTAAGAAAGTATTTTGTGTACATTGACATTTTTATGACATATTTCAGTTATATCATCAGTATTTTTTTGTCCAATTATTTTGCACTCCACCCCACACAAGAAAATTCACGTAACCGAGCAAGTAACAGACGCACGTGGAAACGTTGAAGAATTACGTATTTTTATGGCTTGATATGGTAGTAATTTCGGCATACAAATCTGTAACGATTTCCGGGAAAATCTGTTTCACTTATTTAAAAAGGCTCATTATCCTCCCAAAAAATCAGTCCTTGACACATTTCTAGATTTGAAATTTCCCTGTAACCATTTTTGGTCTCGAAAATAACCATTGTCCAGTGCACTGAAGTACAAGTAAAACTTGTCGATCCAGAACGGTGTCCTTATGGCACGGAGTCAAGAAACAGCCAGAGTCTTACTCCGGCTGTTTACAGTGCTTAGAACCAGAATAACTGTTCTCGTAAAAGGGTGCATGGTGGTGACTATTTGGCTATAAATAGGGCAGTTGAAGAGTGACAGTTTTTGCCGTGGGAAAGTCCGCTGTCTGCTGGCATTTATTGACACTTTGTCAAATTGGGAGACGAAAGGCCGAAATGGGCCTACTAAACTATCCCATATAATGGGCTAATGGCGACGTATATTGACCATGGTCACTCTGGAGGGGAAAAAACCGACAATTTTTTTGGGTCTGAAGTGGTGCATCACCCTGTACTACAAACCACAACAGTGCACACACTTTGTTTCCAAGAATGTCTTCATTACGATAGCTAAAGGTCTACATTATCTAGCAAGTGACGTTATAATTATACCTATTCTTATAGGAAAGAAATGAGCGGATGCCGCTGCCTAATCGGCTAATTACATGTCAAGTAATAAAGCTTATATGACTGTGTGCTGTCTTCATGCTTTTTTATACTCACCCTAGCAACTCATCGGATTCGTTGAAAGGTACGGCATGTCTGACATGAATGGAAGAACGAGGTGGTTATATCAGGCTGCTCAATTTAATCTTCCGCAGCGTCCGTTTTAGTGGTCGTTTAAGACCTTCTCTGAATTGAGCAGACAAGTCGCATAATGGGCAATAAATAATTCTCTGCGGATTAGGTTTACGACAGTGAATTGGGGAGTCAGAAGGACTGGGGACCTCGTGGTGTATAAAACTTCCAACAATGTGCAATCTATTTTATTTTATTTTTTAAACTGGCAAGGGCAAGTGGCGACATCTTAAACGCGGTGGGAAAAGGTTTCGTTTTAAACCACTGCGTTAAGTTAAAAAAAATGTTTCGATACACAAACCTTACGTTTGTCAACTGAACGGGACATTTTGGGATCAGAGATGGAGAACTGCCGGTAACGTTATTTTTATATTCGGTTTATTTACTTTTTTGTCTTTCTCCAGAGTCGCTTTAGGCGCGTGTTGTACACATCAGAGCGGCAGAGAATGAATGAGATGAATGGCTTCTCCGGAGAGTTTCCACTGCTAACACACGTGAACTTCGTATAGACATGTGCAAGGTAACAGATGAGGTTAAGGAACTCATCTCTTTCCCACCTTTAACTTATGTCATCACCCACGTGGATTCCATTTTCAGGGGCACGCAGACAGGCAGGCAGGCAACAACAAAAAATGAAAATAAAAATGATGCAGCATTTGTCGGTGTTTAAGTTTCCGAGCTGTTATGGCAAAGCTATCATTAGCCTAGTTATGAAACGAAAAAGTTTTGCCACGTGCATCACGAATTTCCGATTTGCATGCTTGTTTTGCTTTCCCCATGCTTCTTTCAAGCTAACCCATCATTGGCTGAGAGGTCGCTCTAATTCACTTAGCTCAACTCGAAGCATCTGAGAATGCGCGAAAAAAGGGCCATTCAGCTCAGGTTCAGCCTCAGGGTTCCAAAAGATGATTTAGAAACACTAGTAAATAATGGCTTATGAATATATTCCGGTATAAGTAATCCCGTGCTGATAATACTCATTTACAACTCGTAGGTGCAAGTGAAAGTACTCGCCAGTAAATAATGCTCTAATACTTTAATGAAAAGCAATAACTTGAAGGCTTTCAGTAATGTGTATGGAAGATAATTATTACTCTCCTCTTCCCAAAGATCCTACACATAATGAAAAGGAGGGATGAGCAAATGCGCCCCCTTTTCTGCTCTAATAATCTTCAAAAGGAAAAGGGACCCCTCCTCCACTTTCAACTGGGTGAATTAAAGTTCTATAAATAATCCTTCGCGGCGTTTAATTCCAGCAGTCATGCCAGCGATATAAATCATCCTCCTAGACTTATTAATAGGTATGTGTCGCACTTCCAGCATACCATTAATATGGATCACGAAGCAGCCAAAAAAACATTCCTCATTTTTGGATTTCTTCGACCTTGAAAATATTCAGATATTATTAGAAATTCAGTAATGTAAATTCGATTCAATAATATTGAAATATTTTCGTCTGTTTCGCTCTCACATGGTGTGATAATTAATTTACATGTTTTTTGACCTCCCCTAGATTTGCCACGATCGAGAGTAAGGAACCACGAAGAGCAATCTGATGAGGTTCCTCCGTCGCATCCGCGCTCGACCGATAGCAATTCGGCGGAGAGGAGATTACAGTACGTGTACCCACTCAAGTTGCATCCGTCCGAAGTGAACACCGAAGAGGAACTGAACGAGATCCTCAGGGACGGACACAAGGTCAGGCACCACGACTCGGGTCACTTCAGGGGTCGGACTGCCCCTGTCTGGGACCCACATCCACAGTACCAGTTCTGGGCATTCGGACGACAGTTCCGGCTGGTCCTGGCCCTTGACACCACCTTCGTGTCTCCGGAACTCCGGGTGCAGCATGTCCAGGACAACTTTACCTGGCTGGCACATCCGGACCTGGCACCTGGAGGATGCTTCTACACGGGTCACTTGGCCAGGGACCCCAATTCGACAGTTGCTGTCAGCCTTTGCCATGGCATGGTAAGTCGAACTTTCCTCTTTTTAAATAAAATTCACCTGCATACCAACATTCTCACAATCATCTCATCATGAATATTCTATCGGTTTATCCTCGTGTCCACAATTTTAAAGAACTGTGCGTCTGACACTTCTTGTTATAAGCAAAGCACCGTCCTTGTCCTCGAGATAAGAACTCTCTGGGGAGGGGGGTGGGAAATCACGCGTGTTTGGAATACTTACTGGAGTCGGCCGTCAGAACACTATGAGAGATTCAATTGTGTGTTGACAGGGTTTTGTGCTTAGAAAAAGACCGCGACAGTCCAAGAGACCTATCCTATTTGGTATGCAACCTGACAACCACTCGTCCCAGCGATACATATTTATCACGTGTGCTACACCCCCATGGGGGAACGCGGCTTTTATTTGTCTCTTCCTTTCCCACCACATACTCTGTACAAACAAGCATGACGTTGTTTACTTCTTATTGAATACATGCATACATATTGCAAATCATTGCTCCTGGCTAGTGCAGTCTATTTTCTTTAAACTGACAAGTGAGCAAAAAGTCAATGCAGCAAATAATTCGGTTAATCAAAAGGAAGACGTAAAGTTGGTCGTTAGCGAAACCGCACTTAATTGGTGTAGACGATAAATAGGAATTTACGACCGGAGCGACGACGCCAAGTTAACAGCAAACTTAATTTGGACACCCTTCAGACGATGACACCATGTTTATAAACATTCTTGGGGGCAACCGTCTCGAACCGGGCTCAAAATATCAATATAAATCGATGGATATGCCCCCGCAAGTTCATCGACCACATGACATGCCTAGACGTCCTCTAGTTACGTGAGCGGGCATGCCACATTTCGAATTAACCATTTTTTTCTAAATAAAAAAGAGCTTAAAATTTATTCACGAAAACGCAGCAGTCAAATTTTAGCAAACAGGGCCCCCATAATTTATTTTCCTACAAAAAGTGGTTGTCACGACTTGTGTGCACGCCATGACATCACCTATGAAGTGACATCATCGCGTTGGTTATAATAAAGACATTTTCGCGTATCTTTTTGGCGAGAAACGGAAGCAAAAGCGGCACTCCTTGACCATCATTCGGTGTATAACGGGTCTGACCTTTCCCTCGAGGTTTGTCCTTGCCGGTGGCCTATGGGCATCGGTTGTATAGTGCCAGCACTGACTCCGCATAAATCTTGCAGGTTCGCGACTTCCTTTGCCTACGTTATGTATGCATATGAGGGGAGCAATGGGGAAAGTATCGGCTCATTACTTATCCATCGCGACATTTATCATGTCGTGTTCGGTTTGTCGCAAGGCATGTGCTTGGAAACAATAAGACCTGTCGCATACGTAGCTCGGAATGCTAATGACCTTTTTGCATTACTTTGCATAAAATTAGCGCTTCGTACAAATACGAAGTGATCCTGCCAAACTGCTTAAAAAAGTGGATGTAACGGACAATAACTTAAGAATTCGACAGTGAATATATTATACGTACTGTACAATGTTTGCAATGCACAAGACTGGCTGTGAAGTTGGCACTGTCATATATCAACCGTTAACATTTCTGCATGTTATTTCATCGCACTAACTTTAATAATAATAATAATAATAATAATAATAATAATAATAATAATAATAATAATAATAATAATATATTGCTTATTAGTTATTACATGAGAGTGCATGTAATGCATTCAATTTTGTTTTTATCACTTGGAGACTATACACTATCAGCTGATTCATCACTCGGTATATGTCTACCCCTTTCGCAGAAAAAAATGTGCAGATAATATTCAAATGAAGGTAACAGAGTTTGCAACAACAACAAAACTTACATTCGGAATGAATCTCAATAGCCTGGCATGTAAACTGACTCATAAATAACCGGGAGCTGCAGCGATAACGTTGTTGTGCACGAAATTTCAAAGCCAATATTATCTGCCGAAATTGGAAGGCGTTAAATAAGCCGCTAATTCGCGATAACATTTTTATTACCCTATTCACCTTCATTTTTTCGCAATATTGCGAAACCATATTACAATAATGATTCTATGCATATATAGCCATAAATTGCGTTCGACAGCTGCAAAACACATGCTGTTTTCCTGTTTTTGAGACAAAATTATGTCACTGTTATCCTTTTGTCCCTGATCGCATGAACATGCAGAGGTCATCCGCCATATTAGTCAACAAGAAGTCTGAAATGTATAGAGGTGTGAAATGTCGAGAAACTAATCAGTAGACTATACGATTATGTTCCAGGAGGCCGCAGGGTTACTGGTTGGTTTATTATCGACACTTCTCTGCTGCATTTTAGACTTGGTTAGAAGCAACTGGAAGTTCTGACCCACCCTGCACCCTTTGCATCCGCACCACGAAAAAACAAGGCACGCCGGACAACAATCGCGCAGTTCAGCGACCCTGCGTATGTCAATGAATTACACATCACGTAGCCCGCAGCCGAGAAAATCTTAATCGCAAACACGGAAGCGAAAGAGAGTCTAGGCGTCAGCTCCAAGAGAGAAAAGAGCATTGGCTGGTGTTGTTGGGTGTGGGCCTGGCTATTTGTTTTTGTCTGCTGGGGTCACTCCAGTTTCTCTGGGTCCAAATTTGCCGACGAATGACCAAGGTCAGAAACCCGAGTAGCCGCCAGTCACCTTTTCAGAGCGCGACCTTCTTCGTTGAATCAATCGGCTCTTCGTCTTCATTCTCGAACTGACCTTGGATGTTTCTTATAGCGGAATAACGAAACACAGTGAAAACGGACATCTACCCACTCGGGCCAATTCGGCTTTATAGTCAAGGACCCCATCCAGAATCGAGGTCACTGTGCTTGACCAAAAAGTGGATCCAGGGCCACACATCTGCATATACAAGGTGATTCGATAGAAAACATGTGCATCTTCACAATTTTGGCAACAACTCACTTCCTATACTATACTTGTATATCTGCCGGGCCATTTCCGCACTTAAAATACCGGGTTGGTTTTTTGCAAAAAAAAAAAACTATGTTGCCAGCTAGCATTTTTCACATTTTGTCTCCCGTCACGCCCGTGCCAAAATAGAAAACCCCCAACTTGTAAGAACAAAAAGGGTTGCAACCCTTCTTTTACACCTCGTTTGGCTTCGTTAGCTCAAGTAGGTTTTAATATATCGGAGGAAGTTTTTAACACGATGTCACCTATTTTTAGTAATACCGATCCCCCCCCCCCNAAAAAGGTTATCGGTAAACTGAATGTCGTCACCCGAACCGCGGAAAAGATCAAGGTTTTTTTTGGAAGAAAAAGGGCACCGGTATCACCCATACCCTGCACCGCCTTTCTTATGCCACGAACTTCCTACAATGCCCGCAATGACCTTAACGATTTATTTACGAGAAGGCGCGTCCCACCACTGCTTTCTCACATTCTCTCCACACCTATTTTTGGGGGTTGTAACCGGCGAAAGGTACAGTTTGCTACAAATGTTTCAGCTGGCACTAATTGATCATTACTTGCCATATTTTTTTTCTCTCTCTAAAAATGTGTAGTCACCTTGTGGCGGTACCTTTTAATTCGCCGAATGACGTGCTTCCCACTTTTGGTATGAGTCACTACCAAACTCACTCCTGAACTTTGCGGAACCGGGTAATTGGCACCGAGAGTACACGATGATAGGAGTCACGCCTCGCACCTTAAAATCGCAAAACTGATGAAAGTGTCTGGCCAAATATAGGGACCCCCGTCCTGACAGATCTACATTGAAGATGACCCTGAAATGGCCACCTTCGCTTTTCTTTATTCCGCAACCTGTCAAGGTTTCAAGTCCTGTAAAAGGAAGTAGCTCCAAACGTGCGACTCTTCCACTGGAATTGCATTGTTGCATGAAGATATGGCCATTAGTGTGTGTAGGTGGAAATCAAGGGAGTTCCTGTGTATGTGCCTCACATTGCAATGAGATGTTGGCACAGAAACACCGTGCTTACATACACAATGATAGTCGCGCTCTTAAATAATTTTAGGTCCAATTTAAGTCGCGGGAAGCTGGAAATGATTAACGTTAATATTACCGGAGGCTGTTGAAGCATCTGACAAAACACTCGGGATCCAACTCATGGCGATATTTTCAAGTCGAGTGACAGTCGGCGCACGCTTCTCTTAAGCCTACCCTCCCTGGCTATTGAGTGATTTGTGGCAGGCAACATTCTGCGAATACCCGTCGGCGCACGTCCTCACCCCAAAGGAAACGAGTTAAGAGACTACCGGGGGCTACCAACCACACCTAACTGCCTGTCCAAATGGATGAAATTCCTCGCGTCGACGACCGTGAATTGCGAGTTAAATTCAAACCCGAGTCGAAAAACAGTGTCGCACGCACGACTCTTTATTGGAAATTAGGACAAGGGCCAGTCCTGCGAAGGATCGTCGATCTTAATCACTCCTTGTTGGTTTGGATCCTCTCCCGGAGTCTTACCTTGGTGGGTGTCGAGACACATGAAATTGGCATGCTTGAGGACTGGAGAGGTGAACAACTTGGTTAAACAGGTGCCTGCCTGGTAGTATGCACTTTACTAGAGCGGAGAGCACGTTCTTCTCGGTACACACATACTCGGAGGATGCCAAGATGGTGTCACAAAAGGTAGAGGTGGACATGTTTTGCTCCAGGACACTGTCGGTATAGAGATAAAGTCAGAAACATCGCGGTCAATGCTTCACACGAACACAACAATACTGTAGTGCGGTATGGAGCAAAAATTGTGTCGGCTTCTTGCATATTATTATCAATGTTGTCGACTATTTTGTGAAAAAAAAAATCAGATGTCAACAAGGGCCGATACGTTTGAAGTCTTGCTTGACGGTCAGGTTCAAGTATAACAGTCATTACTGTACTAGGATGTGTCGTCGGATCGCACAAAGGCCCGCTATCTCTTAATGGCCGATAAAAAGGAGCATCGTCCTTCGAGGCTCATGTAGCATATAAAACTCGTAATATATAATGAGATGTAGAAACTTGTTCTGGACGTATCGAGCTTTCAGGCACACTGCGACACTTCCGCCTTGAAAGGAAGACAACTTCCTGGTACCGGTGCTCTGTTCAACATCACTTTATACTCAATTGAATTGTGGCAATGTGCCACAACCATGCATATAAAATTATATCTTACAACATACATATGGCGAATATATCATCCAACAGCCAATGCCTCCCACGTGCTTTGTGTCGGAGTGATCTCTCCAGTTATCTAACGTGCGACCTGGTTTTTTCCAGCAATTTTTACTTGAATAATTTATAACATTTGCAGAACTTGGGGCCGATACCCAAACCAGAATCGATAGGAACAACTTTTACGCAAATTGTGTCCCGCAGAAGAGCCTTCTCGGGTATTAGGTCGAACACGCGTGCTTCCATCGTGAGGTCAGTAGGTCTAACTTCCCATTTTTCAAGCAGGAGTTTTTGAAAGCACCTGATATTAAAGAAAATTTACATCCAAGACAGGATCCGAAGGTACGTAATTAGGCTTCCAATTTGTTCCTTGATTACTAGGCATCCCCGCGTGTAATGAAGCTAATATGGAATAGCTTGAGGAGTAACATAGGAAAATATGTTGTGCCTTGGAGACTTTTCGCCAATTAGTGTAACTGACTCATGACTGGCTAATGACACCAGCTGTAGACGGAGTGCCAACACTTCGTGCTGATTTTGGAATAACGTTAAGCCTCGGTTCATAACATGAGTCATCCCTGCTTTAAAAATAGTAATCGTCAAGGGTACTGACTCTTTGAGGACGACATGCATAGACAAGAGGCATAGTCATTAATAACATTAACCTTGCTTCTGGCTACCACGGTCATTAATTAACCTGCTGAGGGTCCCGCGCTATCCGAAAAATAAAACGTCCTCGCCCTATAGCTGCCTTTACGACTCTGACTCAACGCGTGTTTTTGGCAATGTTTATCAATCTCAAACACGTGTTGAAGTGTCATCTTCATTGTGCAGTGACTGGGACACACATGTAGATCACTGCTTCAAAATATGTCTTTCAAGTTCATTCGAAATTGTAAATGTAATTTTTAAAATTGTTCGCAAATTCTGGTTGCACATGGATGAACCACAGTATAGTTGATATTACTACACAACGATGTGTCTTTACTGTATTATACCAATGAAACCAGAATTTAATGCACAAGATGCCGTTTTCTTCAAAATATATACAGTATAGTGAGCTATAATATGATTAAATCAAAATATCATGGAAATTCCCCATGTATGCATTATTCAGTGTACAAGTGCAGGCCTTGAAGCTGGCAAGGCAATATTATCAGAGAGTGGTTTTTAAATGCTATAAGTTCTCGGACACCCGGAATAGATCACTGCACACCGTAAACCAAGACTAGTATCGTGAGGTAAAAATTACATCCGTCATCTTAAAAACCCAACAAGGTCCATTTGTAAATAATAAACCTCCATGTAAGGCACTGCACGTGGCGTGTGATTGCTCAGCGCATAAGTACTCAACGTGTCACGACTTCAGCGGCCGTAAATTATTGCACATTTCAGCATGAACATGTCACTCAGGCTCAGCAAATGCTGCAAGTGACCTTTTCAAATTACTAATTACTACAGCGATCAACTAATCAATCTTGCTGTTTATTTCATACGTATTTTGTCGACAACTGAGACAGATAAATTAATGTTCTCTAACCAAATTGCTTATGATTGCTGATCCTATCGTATTGCAGTGAATGGGAAAATAATTTGCGATTTATTTTATTAAATTTTTTTGACACCACATGCGACTTGCACGGCCGTCATCCATCATCGCCGGAAGAAATCCGTTTGTTGAACTTACGCCGACCCTACTCGCGCGTCTGCTCGTTTTACTACAGTACTCAAAAAGGATGGTAGTGAGTCAGCCCAGCACATTACTATAGTCCTGTGAAATACTACCCGAGGAGGCGTACAAGGGCAAGGATGTCTATACGCGCACTTTTACTGTACACCATCCTGCACACACATGCATGTTCCAGTATATTACAACCATTCCAACCCAGCAGCATGTACATAAAACCGTGACATGTGCAATAAGCTACTGAGACCGACGGTTTTTGGACGGAACCTCGGGGATAGACTTTCGGTTGATGACCTTAGCATAAAGAGGAAGAACCCACGTGCAAGATGGTCATCGTGAAGCAGACATCGGCACGTTTCCAAGGCTTTTCTCGGGAGGCCCTTGACACGCTGCCCAGCAGGCAATGACAGGAAAGTGTGTCTGTGACTCAAGAGGTGCAGTCTAGTTATATACCCATCCTACTGACCTCCACTGTGATGAATGACCACGAAGGCCTGCACCACTATGTTTCAAATGAACAGTAGGCCTTCTCGCACTAATTTTGACACTAATTTATGTACAGAATTTTTCTGAAAGAGGAATCAACCTAATCAATTAGTTGTACAATATTTTAACTCGTGAAACAGTCGAGAACTATCAGCACGCCTTCTTTCATTTATATGGATTTTACCTCAATTCAAATGACGTCGTCGCTAATAAAAATAATCAGGATGACTCATTTTTTCCCATTTTAATCTCACGAAGGACACGATTTTCATTAAACAAGTGGGCGTGATGCATCTCAACTCCTTTTTTTTAATCTCCCCATTTTCGCTAGGGTGTTCTCCTGACCGGTCTCTTATCACCGGGGACGAGCAGCATAAATGTTAAATGAAAGCTTCCTGACGACAGCTACTTCTTGCCAGGCTGTTTCATCAAGTCAGTCAATTGTCACTTATCACAACACCTTGACATTGACTAAACAACATTGCTCCTTCTCATGAGCTCTGGATCTGGACAATTGGCCAAACTCAGCATTATGACGTACGTCACGTAATGACCTATAAAATTTTATAGGTGTTCTCCTGTACCATTCTTACACACTGATGTGCTCCAATGGCAAAACAAGTCGCGCCGTTATTTGCGGAGCAAGCCTTCTAACTTTGCAAACTGACGTTTAAAAATGGTACAGTTGACATATTTAAAAAAAGCCAGAATGACAAGGAGAATCTGAAAAAGAGTTCAGACGCATAACGTGTTGATGGAATCTTCAAGTGGTGCCTGATTAGCTGTCAGTCTTTGTACGCGACTTGCTTGTAGCCAGCTGACAGGATACGAACGCCAGTTGCAGAAACCATGTTACAGCCAGAATATACAGGGTGAGGCACCAATAGCACCAATCACTGGTTTCTGGAGCAAACAGTCACTAACCTCTCCTCAGTGGACATGGGCAGCTTACCACCCTGTCCATCCCCTAGAGCCTCGATCAACCTCAATGTTTTTGCACAACTTGATACAGAAAGCTGTTCAGTATACAGACGTCCTTCATGCTCCCTGTCACGGCCATGGTGTGGCCGCAAAAAAAGGCTACAAGTTGCCTCTCATTCATTGTGGAACCTCTGATACACGAAAATTGTCTGAGCACCACCCAGCCCCAACCTTGGCCACTGTAAGCCATCTAAGGACCCCAGTAAGTTTTCGAGGGACGCAGACTGTCTGGAAGGTTGCACCCCTCAAAATATAGGTTTTTCACGCGGAGATGCTCCACATGGAAACAATCGGCTGGTACCAAACATCCAAAATGTCTCGTCTCCGCGCCGCCACCAGCTTTGGAGGAACCATCTGTTTCCAGCATATACTTTTCCGTCAACTTCAAGTTGTCCCGAGCCTAACAGCCGTCGTCGTCTCCTGAGAGTCACCAAATCTTGGAAGGATATTGTGTATGCCTTCCCTCCCTGCCCCTTTCAGACATCTCTTCGCCACCACCCTTTTAATATTATCGACTAGGCAAATAAAGTCAGCTTAAACCTTACCTATAGTTAGAAAAATAACAAAGTATTGCTGAGGCCATCACAACATTACATTTACATCAACTTTGGTGACAACAAAATTAACCAGTCAATGAAATGTTAGGCTGAATTCAAAGTTGCTGACACGTAACTTAAGCTATTTCTCGAGCAGTACAGACAGTAATGACATTATTAGCAGCTACACCAGCATGTTATCTTAATTTACTTGATATGTACGGTGCTAAGAAGCCACACCCTGTTGCCCAAGCTGATATAAGTGTACTGGTTTTTATCCGACGTTGAATGAAAATCAGATATGAAGGTTGCCTATATCTGGTTTGGAATCATCCTTATTTTGTGTTGACATTGATGTCAGAAGATCGGTTGTTTGTTGTTGTTCTAGGCGTTACTGTATTGACGTGTATGACTACATAAATCACCTGCAAAAATTTTCGCTAATCTGATTTGCGGTTGGTTGGTTGCCAATCCACTCGTGAGAAGTAACTCCCTGGGGATTTATTTGCGCGGATAGGCAGAGAAGGATAGCACCCGCCTTCACAACAAGTAGCCCGTATTTCATCCATAAGGATGTGTTACGACGAGCCTTGAATGCTGGCTTGTGAGACGTCTTTTGCCCCTGCAAAAATCGCGAAATTCCTTTTGTTTTTACTGTACTCTTTTGCTCTCTCGGACTTGGAAACAACCCAAACAAGACAGACGGCTTTCATTCAAGTTCATGAAAAGCAAACATGTAATGACTAACCAACAGACAGTTTATGAATACCTTGGTTACGTAATTTTCAAATTAACCACTCCCATCTACGCCAAGTATGCAACCAGGTATAATTTTTTTGTACCAAAATTGTGGTTTTTACTTGGCTCGACTGACCTAGATTCCCACCTTTTACGGGTTCATCGCGCCTCGAGTGCGTACATTCATGGTAATTACATAGGTTTTCAACCCCGAGCATGCTTCTTTGTGGACCAAAGTAGTAATTTCTGAAAATACCCCCATAAGCATGTGTATAGACTAGACACTATAGAGTATAAAAAGCTCCCTAATTTTAATATCTAACGGCACAGAATCAGTTATCATAAACACGCAGAACTGCAGAACAATTGTACCGTCATTTAATATCAAACATGATGCAAAATGTGTTACGATCTATTTTTGAAACAATCTAAAAAAACGTGTAGCTCAGATATAGTATTTTAATTCCTATTAAATATATATTGCAACCTACATTATTTTGATCGATAGCACTGTGTTCCCGTTCAGAGAATCTTTTTAAATAAATCATTTTTCTTTCAACCCTTTCCAATTGCTGATAGACTTGCCTTCGAAAGTAATTAATGACATAACTAATCAACAACCAGTACGGCTTGAAACTGAAATATGAGCTCCCTTCATTATGCAATACACGAGAGCAGCACGTATTATGATGCTGCCTCACATTTACATGCAAATGACTCGAGGCTGTTCTGGACCCGGGATGAGATAGGTGTAGAGTTTTGGTGATAGATGAAGGTGCGACGTTGGAGACTGGGCGGGATTGAGTTGTTGCAAGTTCTGATCGACGTCCCGCGGGTTCTGGAACCGACCCGCCCTTCCAAAAATAAAAGTAAAAAAGAGAGATAGGGACCCAACCTACGCGCCACGCACACTGCACCGGAGACGCTTAGATCTACTTTTCTTCAGATATTTTTTGTGCCGCTCGTCTTCTTGTAGTAGGCTACTACGCATTCTGAATGAGCAGGATCGGAGTCATATTCTGGTCGAAATTGAACTAAGGGATTGTTTCATCAGATTAATGGATCACAAAAGGCCAAAACACTGATGCAACTTCAAATCCTCATGTCTCAAAATTATTTCTATTAAACTGACCGTTCTGCAATATATTTCAAGTCTTCACATACAAACGATAGATACGTAAACTGTATAAGATCAACATGCAAGAAGAAAAAAAAACTTTTTATCGACACATGATATGCCCACAAGACCACACCCTATATAACCCTAGTCGCATCAAGTGCGCTGAAGCGTAGTGAAATCAGATACTCCAAGGATTGTAATCGGTTGTGTTGACATATACGAGTATAAATCATTTACTGGCGATAATCTGATTGTGATATGTACCTCTCCAAACTAACCTTGGGGCAAAAAAAAAAAATCCGTACACAATTTTATTTACACGTTATTTCCTATCGACACGACTTAGCCCCATAATTTATCTAATAAGCTATTAGTCATTGAAATTGCACGATGTGATATGTGAAAATAACACATGTCCCTCCAATTCGTAATATAAATTTTCTTCATTATTACATCGTATTATAGGAATAATCATATTGTCGCCACGGCGTGAACCAACATTGTTTCACGCCATTTCGCTGTTGACAGGTGTTTAAATTCCAGAAGATCCCGCGTACAGTAGTCGTGTTGCCATACTGATGGAGAGGCAACACCCCGATTTAAAAGAGTCACATTACCCGCACTAATGGCATCGTTTGAATGCCACTTGAGTCCCAATTTGTTTTCTGGCCAGTCGATGACAGCCGCGTTCATTATTGCAAATGGCATCGGCGTGCAGTCCTCATTATTGCAACCACACCGATTTCTCGTTTGGCCCATCGACGGATACTAATCGCTCCTTTCGTCACACACGATGGGAACACGTGAGCCTTGAATTAATTGGCGGAGCCCGAAGAAGCAACTCGATAATTAGCCTAGCACCTGAGAAGAGATTCACGACAGGTTTGCCCTCCCACCACTCATTAGTCATAATTTTTGCGGGACCCTGTACTTTACAGGCCTTGAAACCGAGCAGAAAACATATTCCCTCAGATCTAAAATTTGCATCGACCCGCCCACACATTTTAATTTTTTCCCCCTAGCTGTTGTTTGTGTTTTCTGCGTTTCCAAACCATGTGTCTTTTTCACTCTGGAAAAAAGTGAAAATTGCGCCCTGGCAAGGTCGCCTTATTCCGAGCCGCGTTGGGTCGTAATCGAGCGGATCCACGTCTCTCAACGCACGTCCCAACATGCGGAACTCAAGCGTGTAATTACAGGTGATTAAGAAAAGTGGGCGACGTTAATGATGACGAGGCAGAAGCAGCAACGAGGCGGAAATGGGCGAAAAGGAATGTGCGCTGAAATCAAAGTCCGGCACGTAATGTCCGGCCTAACGTGTTAACTTTGCACTCGACGGACTCACGGCCACTGTGGGGTTGTACCTGATGACATTCACGGTTTTTCTTGCCGATTTATTGGCTGACCCTGCTCCAAAGGCCCCAAGGGGTTGTTACGTGATTAGCATTAACCACCAGCACTAATTACTGCCAAAAAGAAATGTAGTTTCACCTTATAGTACCTTGGTGCTACTTTTGTAAGAGAAACTTGTAAATTGTGTAGAAACCCATTTTTGGTCCGATTGTTCGGACCTAAATTTTTCTCCGAGAATTTTACACCAGTAGTCGACCACCAGAGGCGCTGCCTCCCCATTGCGCATGTGCAGAGCTAGAGCCAATCGGAAGTCTCGGCCACGCAGCGGAATATTTTAATATTATGCATATACGACGTAAGTTATAGACACACAAAAATCAATATTGATAACATATATCCATACACAGGTTTTCGCGAAGTTTCTCGGTGACTGTATACCGACGATACAGTGTACAGATTTGCAGCATATCAGTTCAGGTTCATAAACTCAACCAGAAAGTCGTCTGTCTGCACAATTTGGACCTGTAATGGAGAGACCGTTTATGGATTCTGCCATCGCAAAACGAGGTCCATTTCAGTCGAGTCACACAGATGGCCCGGAAACTTTCAAGACATAAAGCGAACCGGAATGGCCAAAAAGAAACGGAGAAGAAATTGACTGCACCGCGACGACACTCCAAACTTTTTTTTAAAGGTTTGACAGACATAAAGGACGCAAAAAAATATAGTTTCCGCAACTCAGCACAACTTTTCACAGGGTTGCATATACGTCAGGATGCTCGGTTTTATGGCCCGTTTGTACTTTTCGTGGCTAGACGTCTAATTGAGACAATTGGGGTCAAAAAGTGTAGGTCTTGAAGACAAGTCTACCTCCTCAAACACCAGGCAGGACCACCCTGAAGGCGATGCAGTCCAAGCACTATTTTTTTTCTACGCTGGCTCTCACTCTTAAAAGATGTCTATCTAGCAAGATGTATGCCAGCTGAACAAAACGTGTCACACAGTCATCCCGATTGACACTAACTTGATGCCCCCCATTTTAAAATATTTTATAAGCCCCCCAAAAAACTTCAAATTGACTGTTCAACATTTCATTTTTGTAGGAGCAATGTTCTTGTTTATTACTGGGCGGAGTCTCACAATCCTCACATTCCAGACTTCGACAAGAAAAGTGTTTTGTTAGAATTGGAGGCCCCCGTCTTTTATTTTTTTGGGGGGTGTCTTGAGGGGTTAGGTATGTTTGAGGATGGGTTCGGAAATAGGCCCTAAAAGTTTTCCGGCGTTTAACAAGAACTTTTTAGACATCTTAGCCCCGATCGGGTCATCGCCTGGGCTCAAGGCTTAGTCTCTTGCAAACAGACCGGAATTGAGGAAAACTTCTCTCTTTTTTTATTTTTTTGCTCCCCTTGTTGTTGTTTTTCTAACTGAAACTGATACCGGAATTCATAGAGGTCGCATTTTCCAAAGCACTGCAACTACCATGTATATATATGCAGAGCCCCGTTATTCATTCACAAACGGACCCGGAATGAATCAAAGATACCCACACAGGGCAACTTACTCCTCCAAGGCCGACCAGATGAATCGAACGCTGATGTCTTGTAAACACAACCACGCGCGAATAATGCTATTTAAGAAACCACGCCGGCAACGAAGTGCAATAACTCACGGCTTTCAATTAACTAATTACCGAATGGGAAAAGTCTAATCGGGGCTGCCTATCACTGGGCGTGGTTCTCTAACACCTGCCCCTATTGTTTGGAGATAATGAGACCGCTAACTGCTCTCTGATGTATTTCTTTTGTGAGCCCGCCTCCCTCCTCACTCATGCTCCAATAATAATAATAATAATAATAATAATAATAATAATAATAATAATAATAATAATGCTGCTGTTGGCTGATCTTACCAACTGTTACTTTTATCAGGATGTTGCATTACGGGGAATTAACAGCTGGGGTAATTAATGCGAGAAAAGGTCATTTGGGTGGTCATTATCAGGGCTGTGTCGTGCTTCTGGAGACATAGAGAAATGGGCAGTTGCAGGCGGAAGTTGCGACACAGCAGGAAGTCTAATATTCGTATCGTGTTACAAAACCTGTTATACCCCCACACTCTTTGCAAGTTTGTCAGACTGATACTTGCTGGCTAACGTTACTTTGGATTCTCTGGATGCAGGTGGCGCCCGCGGATTTATGTCGCACTTGAATATGCTATCAATCAGCGCACAGATGGGCATCTTGGACGATGGGGGTTTCACCTGTTATGTTTAATTACTGCTCCGATCTGATTAGGTGATTGAGGCTTACTGCCCCTTAGGATGGCCAACTAAATATATGTGTCCGAGTTTAGTTGTAACATTGCGAGCGAATAAGATTTATATCTTTCTAGACAACACAGGTTCGCGTCATGTTTAATTACTACCGGAACTTAAGAGAGTGATTTAAAGCTGGTTTGAAGCGAGAAAATCAGATAGTGCACCGGTATTATGGGGCAATTTTCTAAGCATGATTTGAATGCATATCCAACACATTCCATTTTAATGACGGAACTAATCAAACACTTATAGATCGTATCATGCCTGAATGAACCAAGTGCAAAATTTTGCTCCAATTTAAAATGTGTTTCGACCCCGAGCGCAGTCAATGAATGGCTTAGTCACAATTTCAAAACGCTTGGTTTTATTGTCAGATACTGCAATGACCACAGCCATTATCATTTGACCTCAAAGCCTGCGAAGGTTCAGACGCCTGATATTTCGGGCTTCTCTTTCTGGAGGCACATGCTTCATGCAGTACACAATATACGCAATGTGCCATTCAAGTTATACAATGTTTCAGCCGCAGGAAAACTTGGCAAAAAAACTCTTTCAGCCCGCGGAGCATGCATCTTCACACCACATTACATCTGGTTTTGTGCACATCTGACCTCGGGATTTGATTAGTGCGATCAAGCTTGGAACTTTACCCAAGTTCGGGGAAAGTAGGAGGTAATGAACTACCCAATGCGCCCAGTTGGACAGCCTCCAAGACCTTCAACCCGCATTCCTCTCGACTTCAATGTTAACAGGATTGGCCACTATAAGAAAAATCCAGTGCAGTTGGCCTTTCGCCATTTATTAGGCATCCTTTGCTGCTTTCTTGCCCTGCCCGAATTCCCCGGGAGACAAATTATTTCGGCCCATTTGAGACAAACGACGGGAAGAAGACCTGGTTCCCAACGAATTATGTGCAAGGAAAATTTCGGCCATTGCCAAGTCACGTGGTTCCAAATTACCAACCCCAGTCATTTTGGGCGGGAACACAGTACGCTCGACTAGTTCAAATCAATTCTAACCCCTAAAAAAAGTTTTTTTCGTATCAAAAAATTGATTTATTCCAGTCCGTCGACGGCTGTCCAGATGCCCTCGGGAGACATAGAAAGATGGGCCGTCTAATACGCCAGGACAAGTGATTAGGCGGAGAAGCGCTTCCCATGAAAGAAATATGAGCACGCCCCTGATAAGAGAAACCAATTTTTTAAAGCTCCACCTGTTCCGCTATATTGGACCATAGACATGATGTGACTCCAGCTATTTCTTGGGGTTCAAATCGGAACCTTTGATAAACATGAGGACAAGAATAGTCGTGTTATGTAGGCACCCAATTTTTTTGCCTGTTTCCTTCTTCTACTTTTGAAACTCCCAGGATCTATTGTTTCTCTGTGCCGTGTCACCTATTTATTATGGCTGTCAGTAGGATTTACTCCCCGTGTAGAGTGTGCCGAATGCTGTAAGCGCTCTCAGTATGGGTCGAGAGGAGAAGGAGCGTTTGAAAATTTCTTTCCACAAATTTTCTGTTTCACGCCCTCATAATTCAAAGAGGATGGAGGAGGTTGTCAACAAGGCCGAAGCCTCGACCTTTTCTCGGTCTTTCTTTGGATTGGTTCGACCTAAAATACACAGAACGTGACTTAAACTATTTGTAAGAGCCTAGGAACCGGACGGTCGGCAAGCTTTTAGTATCATAGAACTTGGGGAAAATTCCACTCGATCATGTGGCAAGTCTTGGGAATCCTGGATCTCTCCATACACCTACTCAAATAAAGGGAAGTAACCACTTTATCTTGAATAATTCAGTGTCACCACATACTGCGCCATCAAAAATTTAAGTCGGCATTAATTTTTGTCATAAAATATATTTCTCAAACATATACGTATATTGTCACAAAATAAAAATAACTTACACCAAAATGTAGCGTCTCGCATCCAGATCCTTTGCGACCTAACTGACTCCACATTTCCAATAAACCAAAGTGTCCATTAAGGGATTATAGCGGAAAACAGGGCCATAAATGTCTAAGGTCATTGAAAAAATAATCTATGCTCTTATACTGTAGACTGAAGAGAGCCACATTAATGAATAAGTCAATAAATAATTTTTAATGGACTGACACGACCGTCGTAAAAGTTGTCCTAGAGACACTGTTAGAATCTTTTAACGTCTGATAAAATTTAATTTTTTCTCCTTCTTATATTCAGTTGTCATGTATAACCTAGAGTGACTTGGACTCTTGTTTTAGAATCAAGGTATTGGTAATTTATTCATACACTCTTAGAGCGTAGCATTAATTTTTTTCTTCCAAAAATAGGGGGTCCTGGACCCACCGCAGTGCTCGAATTATACATCATAATTTTGAGATCTTCCTTCAGGCGATGGCTCTCTGCCTGCTCAACAAATCTGGCCTCCATGCAATAAAATATTTCTAATATCATCCCGTATACCCGACTCATGGTTTAAAAAAATGAAGGAATTTGCATATTTTCCCACATACTTGAAACAAAATGCCGTTCACCTGTCAAAGGGCCTGCTACAAGTGTTTTCACTCCGGTTTTTACCCGCAAAAATTCGACGGTTTGAGCATACGTCCATCTAAACAACTAAAATTGCGAAGGATACGTCCAATTTTTTGATTGCTAAATAATCAGTTTACTTGCTCGATCCATATCTCATATCAGGTCTGCTCCCGGCGACAGTGTAATTTGCCACTTTTAACTGTCAGCTGATTTGAAAATAATAATGTGTAACGGAACACATACCACGAACCACGTTTTTTTTATTCGCAGCTCGGTTCTTTTCGGTTGCCTTAACAAACATATTGGGTGCATCGAAAAATCCTCCGGCAGCCTCCACGTGTGTGAATGGCACGTAATTAGATGAGTGGCAACCCCTTTGGAAAAGGCAATTTGTGTCTGCTATTTCTCCGGACATCTTTCCACCACCCCATTCTTTTCGATGCTGACGGATGGCTGCAGGGTGTGGTAAAAAATTTGTACCAAAAAAAAATTCGGAGCTCCATTGGTGAAACTCTGCCAGTTGGCATATGACCTTGCCGCCTCTTTTTTACTTCCTTGAAAGCCCGCAGGAAACATTTTTGGCCTTTGTTTTTTTCCCTCCATGTGTGTTCGTCTTGAGTACAAACACCCTGCTATTAATTTCCTGGTTGAGGAGAAAGAATCGAGAACCTCTGAACTCAGGGGACAAAAAGATCCAGTTACAATTTTTGAGCCTTTAAAGACAACATCGGCCGTTTGTCTCCGTCTCCCATGTGTCGTTCCTGCGCGACGGAATGGTCTCTTTTCCTGTGTCTGAAGGAGCAATTTGAAAGCGACACGAGTCGATTTTTTTTCCACTTGAAAAGAATATCTGAATAGTAATCCGCTCGTAAAAGAGAGATCATTAGAGGCTGGAATTGGAATGAAGACGTAAGTCATTGTCCACTGGTCGATTGAATCTGTAATACCGACCGACTCAATTCTGGCTCCGTACCAGCCGGCACAAATGGTGGACATAAAATTGCGTAACGAGGGGAGTATTTCTCATATATTTACGATATTCTTGCACGTGGGCGCCAAATATTTCGGGCACTATCACGTAACTCTAAAGTCATTCTGTGAAATAGACACGAATATTCACTTGGAAGAGCTGTGGCCATTTCCAGATGAAATTTTAGTGAAAATCGGCCATATGTTCTTGTGTTAAAAAGAAGAAGAAAAAACTCAGCCCAAAATCAGAGTGAAGGCTACAAGTCAGCACGATTAAACTCTGCTTTCATGGCGAGAGGTTATGTCATGTTGCATGTTCCTCCAGCTTGACTGGCATTATCTGCAAACTGTCAGAAAATCCCGTCAAAAAATTACAACCTTTCCCCGGATATTACCGCATCCATAGAGCTTCGAGCTCCACCGTGTGGGAAGCGGGAACAATAAAATAAAAATAAAAAAAAGCTGGGAACAAGATAGTGAATCTGCACTTACAACCCACTCCTTCACGGTCAAGGACAAGTTAATTTTACACTACTAGTAAATTGGCTCGCGGAAGAAAGAAGAAGAGCTCTCTTTCTCTCTAGTTCAGTGCAAGACATGGCACGCGTCCTGTATAAATGTGCGGGCGGATTGGAACCAAAATGAACTAGAAAAAAGATAATATTAGAAGTAGCAGGTCCGCCTGGGTGGTTGGGTGATTCTGTTCTCAAATGTGGCGCGGAAGAGTCTTCTACCCAGTGAGTGCAAAGGGTGAAAGCAAACAGGAAGATCTTCAGGGTCAATAGCCCCCGAGGCAAGCCGAAGACAGCCTTGTGTTTGGAGGGACTTCTGAGCAAATAGAGAGAGAAACTTCTTGTGAGATCAGTTATGGTTCCCTCCTAAAGAGTGTGAAGCACTTGCAACATTTTGTGGCCGAGCCAGAAGGCAACAAGAGAGCAAACATAAATAATGTTACAGAAGAGAGTATGGCGTCATAGGTTCCAAAATACATAATTTATATGAAAACGAATGAATAGTTCATCCTCCCACCCACCAGAGGCGCTGTATCCCCGCAATGCGCAGGCGCAGGCGGAAAGGTCGCGCAAACAATATGACGCGGGCCAATCAGAAGCCTCGGTCATATATAACGAATGATTTTAATATTATAGATGCAATTTGAGTGTGATTCCCTCGAGCTACTTACCTTGCAACCACAGCCTAATGCCCTACATGGTACCGTACACCATAATGAAGCGTGTAATTGGAACTCATTGCATTAATGTAAAAACGTGATTTGCACTTTAGGACCGACCTTGTTGCCAGCAACCAGAGGTGTCGATTATACTTTCGATATCGCAACGGCTAATAGCGTAAATAATTCGATTATCACTCATATAACCTTTGAGGAAATCTGATACAGCCAATAGCCCCCCGGCGCCACTCACCTCCAGTGAAACGGGACAAATTAGAACTTTTCACTTCTCAGTGTTTGGCGTCAGGAGAATTTGACGCCCTTCCGTCAAATGTGTACGAGGCAGGTAGCCAAAGCAAAGTGTCCTCCCAGCTTCGCATAAATCACTCACTGCTTCCTAGTTCCTATAGAAAGACAGTAGTGGGCGTCGAAAACAAGAGATAGAGAGACAACCGGGGGCAACGAGGATCCGGAAACGTAAATTTACTCCAAATACAACACAAAAAAGTCAGCTACTGAACGGCATTACTTATGTGTCCTTTTGTTTCTGGGGCCGGGACTCGTAAATTTATGTGGTTTCCTGACACCAGCCGGAGAATGTGCCCCCCTCTTGTTTATTCTTAGCCAAAGAGCAACTCAGCATCTGGTGTATGATATTATTGTCGGCATCCGGAACAAATAGAATTGACGTTCATTATGGTGATATTTTCCTCCGCGCTCTAGGGATTCCAAACGTGCTAGAAATGGCAAAAACATTTTTTTCGTGTAAAAACCCCGAGAGTTAACACCAAAAAAAGTCATATTTTGACATCCTGTCCAAACAGGTTTAGGTGCTAAAATGTTGGATTTCCCGCCCTTGAACTGGACATGAGGTCCGAACCCCGCCAGATTTTCAATTCAGTTAGGTAAATCAGACTCGAAATTATGGATAGGAGGCTGCGATTTGTCCGCTGGAATGCCACACCTGGGGTTCTTCGACCCAACTCACGCACCAAAACCACAACTAACTAACGAGACGTGTAAGAACCGCATGATAAACTCTATTTGATGGAGAGAAAAATAGGGAAAGCCAACAACCCCCGCTATCCTTGAAGAGCCAGCAGAGAAGGGGGGGCCTTCCACGCCCAAAAAAGAGATGGGGGCAAAGGCCCGCCAGGATCCCCCAAAACCTATGAAGCGTGAAAGGTGATCGGTACCATCCGAAGTTGAATGGATTGGAGATGGAGGAGAAAAAAAAAAGATGAATGGAATCCATCACTTGTCTGATTGACTGATCCGTTCGATCCATTTCAGATAGTGAGACCGCGAGAGATATAAACGGGCCATATGTGTGACAGGTCCATATATTAGTTCTAAAAACGGAATTTAGATTACAATAGTCGTGCCCAATTTTTTTGCGTCCCTGCTATGTTTGATAAACTATCATGAACTAATATGTTGCTCCAAAATTATGGAGTATTGGCCTTGCTGTTTTTTTCAGCCACTAAAAGGGAGTTTATTGCATTGTTTACGTGAATCAGGAGTCGTAACTCACAACTACTTATTGAAATGGGTGAAATATCTGCTCCCTTTTTTTCATTCCTCAGAGATTATTTACAAATTTTGCCTTTGTTTCCGTCACTTGAGGAATGGCACACTTAGGATTTACTTAATGCACCTGCTTCATTACTTAGAGTGCTGTCGAGACGAACACGGAAAACAAACAGTGCTTACATCTAACCACTTATTTTCATCGCTAACAAGCTTTCCCTGAGTGTTGTTTCCCAGTAACGAAGGGTCAAATCATTTTCCAGAAATGACTTAATTTCCTCCCCCCTTTTCATGACCAACAGCAGGTGCATCGAGAAATCCTTTCCGAGAATGTACAAACAAACAAGATCAAAGTCCAACCCTTTGCAGACCCAACATTTATGACTCGTGCCTTTGTCAGCCACAAAACAAATTAAGAGACGGAAGTGAGCTCATGAACAGCCCTACCCTCTAAGAGTCTAAGACAATCGGCTGTCATGCCTTGCACAGATCGAGATGAGAGGCATACCTATTGATCATCCAACTCACGTGTTGCAGCCAAGCTATACCTTTCCTCCCCATAAGGCATATGACTCATACTTTATTATCCGATTTTGCATGCTGAAGTACACTTAACAGGTGATGCGATCGACTATGTGCACCTGATAATCGAGTCCGGTATAAACTGTTCTCCGAGGAGGTGGGTACGTGTCTGGATTGTCGATGCCACCATTTGACTTGCTCATAACCCATGCTGGCGACTGAGACATCCACTTGGGTCCTTTTCCTCCAAGCTGATGAAAAGGATGGGTGTAAAAAAGAGGGGCATGAAAGGACGTCAAGAAACCGGGGAATAGGGCGTAACGAAACTTGATAACAATCGTCGAAAGCTCGAGTTTAAAAAGAAAGGCCAATGAGGGTCGCATCACTGGGAAAAGGTTGGGGTGGGCTAAGGTTTACGAGGCACGCATCGGTTTCATTTACATGTAGACGCATGTGTTTAGGTGGTCTTTGTTGGACATTTACATCCTGCTCCAGTATGAATTGACAACTAGTGAATATTTCATACATCACCTGTCTGGTTGTGTTAATATGTAGAGTTCCGCAGGCTTCTTTCAGATATAGACTGGAGAGAACCACTGGGCGGAGTCCAGAGTCTCCAGGAGATTGAAACCTTTCCTTTTTCCCAGATGAAGGATACGAGTCCCGCGGGCACGCCAACTAGTTTCCTTCCAAGACATCGCCCTAGGAAGATGCTCCTGTTTGTAATATTTATGGCCTCTGCATGGAGATTTAAGAGGGTCCTTTTGCTTCACCCATCACACAGCCCAAAAAAAATGTCTCTTAACGTATGTCTGTCCCCTCATTTTTTCCCCTACAGATGGGACACATTCGCACGTCAGAAGGAAGCTTTTTCATCGAGCCTGCTGGGGAGTGGAAAGGCCCTGGGGAATCCGTGCGACATGCCATCTACAGACTTCCGGATAAAGTCTTGAAGACATCTGACAGACACTGTGATGTCCAAGGTATGCCAAAACAGCAAACAAACCCGTGCAGGTGGCCATCTTTGGGGAGGTCTCGTATAGCAAAAACTTCCGCCTGTGCATGACATAATCCCGAACCTCGCCTAAATGAAACCTTTTATTCCGTCAACACGTGCTCGGAATGTAATGGCCATCATTTCGTGTCTCTTTCTGCCCCGAAAAAAAAACGGTCCAGGGTGGTCAGAGGCTAAGGCAACCTCCACTTAGGGCCAAAGAGTTTTCCCTTAGACGAACACGAAGGTCGGATGACATCAGCCTTTGACGATGGCTCTCAATTACTTTGCTTGGTCGCAACCGAGCAAGATCGTCACCCTTAAAGTGCTCGACTCACTTAATTAGGAGTAACGTTTTTGCTATTAAAAACTCGTAGATATAACGTAATGTGACATCCAGCACTTACGTCTTGTTGTGTAAGAGTTACGGAGAGGAAATATATATACGGTTGACCTTCACGGACATGCGAGTTAGAGGAATTTTTCTTTATGTTTCGAGGCACATTTGTACTCTCTGCTATATGACGCATTCTTTATGTATACGGTCACTTAACAAGCAGTAGTCGTTCAGTGGCCAAAGTTTATGTGGGGAGACTACACCTACACGAGTTCTTACATGGTAGGTCCATTTGCCTTCAAGCGGCACGGAAAACAACGATACCACCAAAAGCCTCGTAGGTTATTAGCCAGTTAATGTCTTTTTAAAACTGACACAAAAATCGCGCCGTTTTCCGGTTTCTCAACAGTCCCACAAAAACAACTAGAATAGGTTTTAAGGCCCGGTTTACACTGCCAAGAACCGGTATTTGCACTCCATTTACGGGCCATTTAAACATTTTGCCAAAAATATAGAGACACAGCCTACATAGCCAAGTTATGACACGATGATAATATTATGATACGCCGAAGACAACCTGTGGCTATAAATCACTTTCAACCTTTTTTTTCATCCGGCCATTCTTGAGTGTGCCTGATGGCACACCTGAATTCAAGTCTCACAAGATGCCGACTGTCCACTGCACGCTGAGCTGGAAGAAAACCGAACAGGAAAAAAACAAAGGCTGTCTATCACTTAAGTATCCCATCAAGGACATATGTGCCTTGATTATCACTTGTTTTGGTTCCATGCACCCTTTGTCTCCGTCCAGTAAAAATCTGTCGTGACTTGGATACCCGTTCGGAAGTCCCATGCATTGTTGCTGATCCGGCCACAAAGAGCTGTGTGTGTATATCATGGGTGTCCGGTCCCATTATCAGGCAGCACGAGGTGGTCTAATGGCAAAGTCAGCTGTCAATGGAAGGACAAGTCGGGTTCCGAAATGAAGAAGGCGCCTTCCAGACAACTTATCGCCGATTGGACTTGACAGATGAGACTTGGAGAGGTCATGGAGGCCGTTCAGAACCGAGGACACTTTTTACTTCACCTACTTGCCATCTGGCTATGTCGCGGCATACTCAACAAGCGACACAATGTGCACCGGGGCCTGACTTGAGTAGTAAATGAGATCCGACCTGATGACGTGTTACCCAAGGTGTAATCTCACCCGAAGGCTAAGTTGTATTTGTACGACTCGCGGATCGGAGGAAGCTGACAACAAAGTGTATGTCACATAAGGCAACAGCAGGCTCCCTATAACATTCTCAGCTCAGAGTCAATTGCTCTTAACATTAAAAAAAAAATCATTCGTTGTAAAAATTAATTCTTTGTGCGCAAGGCTCGAGGTGTTGCCTACCTTCCAGGATATGCTATAAATGTTTTAAAAATACTCTAAAATCTGAAATACTCCTGGAAGGTAGGTAAATTATTCATTGGAGGAAGAGGAAGGTGAAGAAGTTATGAATGTTTGTTCAATAGTGTTTTTTTACATTCACAGTATATCCTGGAAGATAGGCAATAGCTCTAACCATGTGCACAAAAAATGGCTTTTTACAATGAATGTTTTTAAAAAAATTGTAATGCTAAGAGCAATTGGCTGAGCTGAGAATTTTATAGGAACGCAGCATTGGGAAGTGAACCTCCATGAGTAATATCATTCGTTATAGTCACCACTCGCATTTCCTTTTTTATTCAACAATCACATATCCACATCTAGCGATTCGGTTGATTCGAGTCGGCCTTTTGTGTAACACGAGCTGTTGTAAACCCGATAGCTCCAGCAATGATCGACGGCATTCACGGTTGAGATAACTTGGCAAAATTATCCGGACGACCTTAAGTCATGGCGTCATAATTGCACCAATATCTCTGCACCTTTGAGTCACGTCAATCACTGCCGGTTGGACACCTGATAATATTAAATGCGGTCTAACTTGTTTCTTTGCATGCACTACAGCATGTTGCGGAATACTTGTACAAACACACCTGTTGCGGTATTTTTGTGTAAATAATATGAATGAGTCAAGTTAGCCGTCTAGACTACACAGTCATAATGTTACCCCTAGAATCTTGCTTTATGTTACAAAAAAGAAGCTCGGTATACAACGTGATGACGCATGTGTCTATTTGTATCTCACAAAAGGGGAAATTCCACGACGACACAAAAAAGAGGTGTATATTACAAGCAGTATTACGTCTCAAAAAAATACCTGCTACTTATGTCCACTTACACCAATCGTGTAGGCCTACACCCGCCTAAACGTGAGACTGGCTTGTACACGGAATAAGTTGTAAACACTTAGGCATTACCATAACAAGCGGCTCATGTTGGTGTCTGGAAAACCCGGAGGAGAAAATTGCCTGGCTGTCTAATTCCGCAACCAATTCCTACTTAATATTCACAAATGTTCCATGAGCTAGGGTGTAATTTTACGGCCAATCAGGACTGGTCTTGACAGGGGCGCCCCACCAACCCCTTACCCCCCCTGGGGAGATTTCAATTGCAAACTGCTTTCCTCCCGTGTCTTGTAACAAAAAAATTGTGGGACGTAAGTTATACACCATGACACTGTTGGCACCTGCCTTACTCCTTTTCACCTTGATTCAGCGAGAAAATCACTTGATTCGTGCACACGCGTTCAGAACTATCCTTAGCCAATTATTTACATTTTTAATTAATAAATATTTAATTGCGTAAAAGATACTTGTTGTAATAAATTACTGGCAGTACGATTTTACTGCTGCGTCCCTGTGAATAATGCAGTAAGATTGATCCGACCATTTGGCCTCGGTGGTTTCTACAACACTAGTACTACAGTAGTTCCCAGTTACCGGCAGGCTATTGAGAGCGTATTATTTTTAACGCGACCAATAAGTGAGTCAAGGTAACATTATTTAAAAAATGGTCCCTAGACTCGCAGCAGGTATTTGCCAAGTGAAACAGTGCGGCCCCTGTCGTGTAAAAACTCAATTTAATAGTTTGTTTGGCACGCAAGTAATCCTACACACTTGCATGCTGCTCGTTCCTCGCAGCTGTTGAGGACCTTTTCTTTCTGGCGGCGTCTCCCGAATTATAAGTCTTGTTTCATAAACCACCCACAGTTATGCGGAATAAAATATATGTGCCCTTATTCAGACGGGGGTGGAGTTTTCAAATAGCGAGGAAGGGTGTCAAAAGAAGCCGCCTTCGTCTTGCCAAAATGTGGCGATGAATTTGTCCCGGTTTTAAGCTAGCACCTTAAGACATGTCGGGTTGTTTGAAAAGGCGTGCACATAATTTGCACCGTCGACCATGAAAATAGTGTATTGCGGTGTGTAAAAAGCAGGCGTGCGAAATCCGGATTGATGGATCCATCTGGCTTGTAACGTTTCCAATACGGATTATGCAAGGATTAGGCCGGATTAGGAGATGGAAATTTATGCACAGGCGCGTAATCTTCGTGTTTTTTTAGAGGACCGTTATGCATAGATTCTGGCTGGGTGACAGACATGTCTGTACCGCAGTTGTTGGCCAATGAGAGTGTTGCCTTTTTCTGCACGTGTAACTTTTATGTTACTACAGTATGTTCCAACAATTTTTCAAAAAAAAAAAGAACATGAAATGGGTATGAAAATAGATAACAGCCGAACTGATTGGCTGACCACCGCGACAGTCGTCTGATCCAATTTTGTGTCCTCAAAGCTGGAGCAGACAGAACTCTTCCTTTGTAATTGCAGCAAATTACCCACCTAGTTTCTTGTCCAAACAACAAGGCAGGCAAAATGCCAATATGAGTTGTGGGCTCTAGTCCGGACCGGAGCAATATTAATGTCTCACTTCCTAGTCATAAGCTCAGGCACACGCCTTCTACAAGCAAGATCAACTTCTTAAATATCACTATAGTGATAATCTTGCTATAACCTCACGTGATTTGCAAGATTAATTCTCACAAAAAATTCGCCAGTGATGAAGACATCACTTTTTTGCAAACTCTTTGCCACAATTCGTGCTTATACTTGACAGCTTATAACTTACCACCGATTTGTTTGTCCCGAGGCGCGATCAGTTTTTGTTTACGACCCGATCCTGTTTCAATAAGAATGATATTTGACGAGGCTACTTCGGCAGGTATAACTAGTCTAACCCGCTCATCTTCCATTTCTTATTCACATCTCCAAATGATACCATAAGAAGTTATTGTCACCTCGCTCAGTGCTGGTTACAGGGCAGGAAAACACACTAATTACAAACCTCCCTAGCATTTTGGCTCCTCAGTTATTGGCCGAAAGCACTTGCCAAAATCGTGCTTGACATAACAAGCCCCATCATTCCACCGGATTAAAATGTCATTGCACCTCCTGCATTCCTTTCATCGCTAATTGTTCCCTAAATCCCTCATGTTCCTCGTATTATTGTGCGTCTCTTTCACACCGGACATCCAAATTTGGGAAGGCTGCAAAAGTGACGCCCTTTCAGGCGCCCCATCGACCTACGCCTTGCTAATCACAGGCTACATGAAGAAAGTTTAGGGGGAGGTAGGGGGCGAATCAAGAACCCCGCCCCTTTGACCCTTGCCAAAAAAAAACACCACCACCTGTTACATGAACCTCGCATTATAGCCATTACAAATAACCAACCTTAGTATAATAGGTGGTCCTACGCTGAACTGCCACCAGGCAACCTTTCGTATTAATCACGTCAAGTTCTCAGTACAAAAAAGTAACGTTGACTTCTTACACGTGCTGTGTAATTGCAATGCCAGAAGCACCCCCCAAAAAAATTTCAAGCAGAAGCCATGTGCAACCACGTCCACTCCAATAAAATTAACTGACGTTAGGAATTTAAGCCATCAACCGCGGAATAAACGCGAGTGTTTGCTCAGCTGTCACTTCATTTTGAGTCATAAACACACTCAGCATCTAAAGTATAAATGTGACATAAAAAAGCGACATTCTGCTCTCTCATGCACCAAATCTCGCCAGCTTCTCTCCTGTGTTTCTTGTCACTTCTCTTGTCCATTTTTTTTTTGCACCTGGCGGAAAACTTTCTTTTCGAGGGCGTCCATTAGGAGACGATGGCAGCATCCAGATAAAGCGGAAGGTCAAACCAAAAAGAAGGCGGAGGCTCGAAGGAATGATGGAAGCCAAGTGACTCAGCACTCAGTGTCTTACCTGAATATGTGCCCCGCCCCCCACCCCTCCCTCAAAATATAAATGGGTGTGCAAACGCATCCTGATGTTTTTATAACCACAGGTAAAACCGGAGATACGCACGATTACACTGTCGCTGAATATATCCTGCTGGCAGCCAGCTTGTTTCTATTTACCTCGGTCGTGATGGGCTCCAAAAAAAATATGGACGGATATGGTTATAGGATATGTGATATGGTCGACATATGCCGACCTTTTAGTACGTGACAGATGGTGCGTGTAATATTTTAAAATGCCATCCACGTTATCCATGTCATCGTCTTGGGATATGTGCAATATTACTAGGTTCCTAGAAGCTAAGGTTCCCCTCCAATTCGGCCAGCATAAATATACATAAATTTCACACCAGGTGCGTCAGGTATTACAGATTTTCCGCTTTAGATAAGTGTCATGCTGTCATCCGACTTGATTTTTCCGATACTGATGCCGAAAGAAAGAACCAGCACTGAATACATAATTATGCAACACGTTAGCTAAATAAATTTGTAATTGGATACGTTATGTACACCTTATAGGGCTATCCCAATTAAGAATAAAGTCCAGGTGTTCCAATCTTTATATATAAAAAATATATATATCGCTCTATAAATCTTATCCTGTGCAGTCAGTCGACCTAACGGAAAACAATGCCCAGTTACATGTAATATAGTCATCTTTCAGTCGTGAAGGAGAAAGCCACGAGCACGTGGTCTCTAGTCCTTATCAGTAGGCTTGAAAAATGTAGCGTGCAAGTTCAATGTCAAATCGGACCTGAACGAGCATCTTTTACTCGTGGTTAACGACCGCTAATCCTCGACTACCTTCTTGTCATTTTTCGACTCAATTCTCCACGCTCCCTTCTTCTCTCTCTAATATCTTTTGGGGGTGCAGGAGACCTGGGGCCAGGTTACAGGTACCGATAACAACAGGATATTCCGAACACGTCCACACGATCGGACTCTTCTCTCCAAAAACGTGTCCGGGAGGGAAAAGGCGGGTTAGAAAGGATTCCCAACTGATCGCATCAATGGATAAGGGACCACTCGCTGTGTAAATCCACTTGTTTCATTTTCATACGGGTGCCACTGACAAAGGACAGCCCCTCGGTAGCCTTCCTTTTTTTTTGTCCGCGTAAAGGTGCAGCTCTCAAATCTCAGGTGTACATGGATTTACGACTATTCTGACGATAATAATCTCCGCTAAGTACACCGAACAGAAATCAAGAGTTATGTCTTATAATCGGTTACAATTTGTTTGCTGTGACACTCCGGAATAAGCCAAAACGATAAGTAATAAGATAATGGCCTATCCCGCTGAGATAATCCTTGTCAATGCAACCGCAGCGAATCTTAAGTATAAGCTACGGTAGCAGATGGTTAAAACACATTGCGAAATGTGAGACCAAATACCAGAAACAATTATTCTTTGATTGTACAAAAAAATTTCGCTCTTTCTCCACTTGAGATAATATGACACCCATCGCTTGTATACATGATGAACTCTTTCAACTGATTCGATATTCAGTTCACCGGCTGGAGTAATTCTTGTCTCGATTTTATAGTAAAACTATCGCACATGTCTTATCACATTTTAAATCAAATCATATTTATTTTAAAGATTGATTGAGGGCCATTACATTGTTTGCGAAGGCAGCATGGACAGCAAAAAATCCCCCCNCCCCCCCCCCCCCCAAATCGATTTTCCACATTCTTTGCAAATAAAATTAGTTTCATATGATAAATGCAATTATTTGCTTTAACAAAGATGGATGTGCGATATGTATAGTTGCACATCGAAAAACAAATTTTCCTCATATTTAGTATAATTGTCGACAGCAATTTCACAACAATCAATTCACACGGTAGAAATTTTACTTAAAATCAATTTCTAAGTTAAACGTTCTCAAATTGAGGCGAGAACCACCTAACACAAATTTTTCCGAGAGCAACCCGTGATAATATGGTGATTTAATTCACATCGCGTGCGTGCTTCCCGCTCTGGCAAGAATTTTACACACTACATGCGATGCGAAAAATCATTCATGCTGCCTCCTTCCCTGGGGTTTTGCCACGCCGTAGCCGAGATTTAATAAGGCGCATTTACAGTAGACAAACGAGTACGTGCCCGCAACATTTACGATGTCTTCGTGTAGTTTAGGCCCCCGCACATTCTCACCGCATCATATATTTTTTGGCAACTTTTGCCTAGATAAGCATCTGACGCCCCCCTTTGAACAAGTTGTAGGTGTTATCAGGCAAGAATGGTTTGGAGGCAAAAGGCGTCATTATTGCTGAGAACTAAGCACGCACGGACAGCTTAAAGGCGGTAAATCCCCGAGCCTTTTTATGAATCCGCCCATTTTTAGTGGGCCACTGGGTGCGCTATTATTTCGGAGATAAAAAAAAAGAAGTTGCAGTGTGATGTGTTAACTAATACAAGGTGGAGACGGAGTTGCTTTCCACGCCCATTGCGTGATGTTTTTCCTCATTCATTTTTAACGCCAGGGATTGCAGCAAGTGAGTTCTAAGATATTCGAAAGTGCAATCGACAGCAGGTCTTGGAAAACAAATTAATAACACCCCCGGAGTCGCCTCGTGTAATGATACATCTCTCAAGACTTTCGGGGTAAGAAGGTGTGAAGACCATGACACGCGAAGTGTACAGATTGGCACGGTTTCGCAGGTGTTGCAAATGTTCAGCCAGGCAGTAAAACTGAAGCCTCTGCCTAGTCGTAAATTATGACAGGGAGAATTATCCCAGTCTGTCATCAGTCATGTTATTCAGCTTAAGTTATATGCAGGCGGCAATTTCGGCATGCGTATATCCTTGTACAATGTTGTCGTAAATTGCAGTACAATATTCACAACAGGACGCAGATGCCAAATGCCAGGGAATTTACTGCAAATTATATGCGTTCTGTTGCCTCAACTGATATGAGAGCCAACAATATTTGAAGGGGTTGAAAGCAACTTTCTGAGCTGGAGGGAATGGTAATGCAAAATTCAAAACAAAATACTGCCCAGGTTCAAATTGGAGAAGACGCTTATTACTTTTATTAATCAAGGAGGACTCAGAATCATCGTAATAAATCTATTCTGGCAATATACAAGTCTTTCCTAATTTGAGTCCGGTAAAATGTTGCACCTCGTACTTCACTGCCATCAGCAAGTATTCATAATTAATGCTGTCCATAACTTGCCATAAGCGACTGTGGCCATCCTTCATTTGCTCAAAACGCATCTTCATGTATCTGTGTGCCAAGAATATTCATGAAGTCGACTTGTCCTGGTCTTCAAGTAACCAGCAATCAGATCCCATTACCCTCTGTCTCAGTAAAAACCTACATGTTGTCTGGACCCACTGGGTGGTTGCATGTCCCTCCCTCGACACTCATGTTGTGGCCATGAAAGACACAGGTACCTAGATGTCCTCCCCAAGGTCCAGCTCCATTTTGGCAAGATCCTGGGGAGTGACCCCCATCCTGCATAATTATCTTCATCGCTATCTCGCGCCCCCTTCGATTATTCTTTTTTTTTACATATACATCCCACCGGAAACTCCGCATAACACCCTCGCACAGGTGTATTTCCTGGCCGGTTTGGACAGTCACCTTAGGACAGGGGGAAAAAATGAGTGAATAAACCCCACCCTGATGAAGGCCAAGCGTAAAACTTCTCCACCCGAAGCAGGTTTTCGATGGCAACATCTTGGGAGGTTCTCTTCAAGACGATGAGAGAAAAAAATGCCGCTAGAGAGAATCGGTCCGAAAGAGACGCGCCCAATAAATAATAATTTTCCCAGGCAGGGTCAAGCCGTTCAAGTGGACTAAGAATACTGCGGTAAGATTACTTGGAGCCAGGTTTCTGACAACAAGCGCCGGATTTTCCGTAAACAAAAATAAACCTCAGTCTCTGTCCTCGCGACGCCCACAATTTTCTGACGAAGCGTTGTTTGCATATATATTTTTTTTCGAGCCCAACCCTGCCTATTCACGACCACACGAGAACCGAACTCTCAATATTGCCCGTGGAATTCGATCCGCCTGACTCGACGTACTACACCTACGTACTCAGTATGTATAAAAAAGAGAGTGTCGGCAGTATGTAGATCAAGTGAGCAACATTTTATGATTTCGCTCATTATGTCATCCGAGCGATAAATCTATCGCGGGGGTTCTACTATGGACCTGCAATGTAACACATTAGTAGCCGTAAATGGCGCCGGCATGCATCGTCGTACCTAAATGCGTGTCATTCGGTGTGGGTGGGTTGTAAACAGTGTGATTTACCGTGTGCGTTACATGTCACTATACGACGAGCAAGTGCTGAGGAGAGAGTCAGCAGGTATCAAGCTTACGGTCACTTATTTTTGCATCGTTCGTTGCAACATACAATGTGTTTCATAATGATTCTGACATATACACCTCTGTCCTCTCCTGGACATCAGAGAATCACTTTATGTAGCTGAGATAACATTAATTAATAAAGGCGTACACTGTACGCGAAATATTAAGAAACACTGTATATATGAGCAAATTGACAACTTTCACTCTCAATGTGCGAAGGCCTTCCTTGGAATAAAATCTTAACAGAATACTGTACATGTGCATTAACTGCAACAGTCCCGTTACATTGGCATTCGGAGAAAAGCTGAGGTCAACTGGAAAATTTCAGTTTGTAATTCTGCATTGTTTTTGCCCCCGAATTGACGAGTGTTTACTCCCCCTCGCAATTTGTAAAGTGCCGGTAACAGAGTTACAAGGTGAGCCCGATGCACAAAAAGTACAAGGAAATTTACCCGAAACCGGTTAAAATCTCACTTTTTCCCTCTCAACCGGATAAACAGTGAGTACAAGTGAGTGACGTTTACTCCTCCTCTCCCATACCAAATAAGCACAAATGACATTGCAGACGGACAGAAATAACAACCGAGCTGTCAGTTCATCCTGCAGTGCATGCAACCAACAAAGCACTACCGACTTCGCGCAGAACCGCCTTTACCATACTTTCCACACATTTGAAATAATGACTGTACGTCACAATTGGCAACAATGCCTTGTGACATCAGTTTTACAGGGTGTCTAACAAACCGAAGGGGAAAAAATCCCTGATATTTCCAGGTTTTCCAGGTTGCTAGGCACTCTGATTTTACCTTTTGATTTTTTTTAACCTTTTTAACCTGTCCTTTTGAAAATTCATTACCTACAGTAATACTGGCTTCACCTCTGCTAAGTGCAACGTATTGCAGTGCCGTTAATTTACAACACCTGTCATCGCAACCCCGCGAACCTCGACACCCCAAGCGCCATCCAGCTGACCGATTCAATCTCACTTTATGACCAACATCGCAAAGGACAGAAGCCTTTCCCTCTGGCATCAACCAAAAAGAGAAAAGAAAAAAAGACGAGAGCCCCTTACCGCCAAACCATTCTTATTTACAACCCGAACAAATCCGCACATGGCCCCTCCGGAGTCTGGCCTCCGTTCCTTATCGACGGAATCCAGCTCTGGTTAGAGCAGTCAACGAACCCCTTTAGCAAGCAAGTCTCATTTCAGTCAGAAAAAATAAAATAAAAAGGAGACGTAACCATTACTATACACGAGTGGAGCTCGGGCAAAAATGCACCTGGAAGGTGAAAAGTGTGGAGGCCGCCAAAGGAAGCATCTTCCACGTGCGCCACTGGATGGACCAAAAGGAGGAGGTCAAGGACGGACATCCAGCACTGGTGGGAAAAAATCCTGGTCGCTACCATACCATAGGACTCGGTGAAATTTAATTAAATATTTCCCACGCCGGGCCGCTTCTGGACATTTTTGTCAGAGTGACCTCCCATGACGTTGGGGGGNGGGGACCAGGCACTTGTGACGAGTGCTATCTGAAGATGGCTGGAAAAAGCCTTTCCGTGTCCTTCCAGGAGCGTAAACGAGGAAGGGGCCAGGAGAAGTAGGTGGGATTTCCGAGATGTGTCACACACAGACAGTGAAAAAAACAGTCTGAAACTGCACCTTCTCAGAACTGCATAGGGTGCAGTGTGAGACGGGGGAGAAAACACTGAGTCACGATGATTTAACTGGCGACACTTGAACTTGTCGCGACAATTGAAGGGTTGCACTGTATACATAGTGACTAATCCGCGACCACATATTAGGCTAATCAGTGAGATTATTTTGCCAATAGAGGCTGAAATTCTCCAAGTACGGAAAACATCTTTGTGAAGAATCGTGACGATATCTACCAGCAGTTAAAATTTATCTGTGCCGTAAATAAATAATGTAAATTAGCCCTTTTCTGTGCGTGGTTTACTGCCATTACCATGTCTTTCATGGCCTGATGGCCTTACAAGCACATTTTCATTGCACTGTCCCAGTGAGAAAGAAGCCTGTTATTGCCTGTAAACTGCCTCTGTGCACGACAGCGTCGTATTTTAAGTTTTCCGCGAAAAACATGGACAGTGTGGGGTTACTTATTATCGATGTCTGGGCATATGTGAGAAGACAGCATCTAAATTACGCCTCTACTTGAGTGTAAGTGTGGAGGATTTATAATGGAAAGAGGAAAAGCTATGACCAGGTCGGACCTTTTGTCGCATTCTTCTCGTCTTCACACCTTTCACAGCATAAGTCTCAGTAGAAAACAGATCTCTTCTCTCAGCAGCCTTCGCATCCAAAAATTCTTCCTCTTTCTCTTGGACCCAGGCCTTCCTAGAATTTTAATCACTTGACTGCGTATGGAAATAAATTACCGTCACTTAAACTGAATTTACACAGGCATTACCAAAGCATATATCTAATTGTGACACGGTGTAATTGAAACTGACACTAGAAATGGCCTCCACGTTGAAGACGTCGACAGCTTAATGACCACCCCCGTTTCACTGTCAATCAGTTACCAGATGTGTTAATTAGAGAAGTGTCACCAGGATCATATTATGATTAAAGACGCGTTTTTTTTGGACCCGGGTTATTTGCATAATTGCAAGTGTTTAAGGTCGCAAGGTTAGTTCGCAAGAAAATAGGGACCGGGTGTAATTCAGATTTTGAGACTACTGCAGTTTCGGTAATCAAAACACGATTCGGTCAAGTCGTGCCATGTGATCACGCATCCATACGGATATGTAGAAGGGGAGAAAAAACAAGGCTTATGTCGCAACATCGGGGCAGGGTCTAGTATTCTGAATGAAGCGAGGGGCGGCGCGCTGTCTACCTTTTTATCCTTTGATGGAGAGAAGGATCTCTTGAAGTAGAAAAAAAAAATCTTTCTATGCAGGAAGAAAAGGAGAAGGGATTACAAGCAGGATCCTCCTCCGAAACCATAAGGAAGAGACTAGGAAAAAGGTGGATTAGACATACACTGTAAGGCCCTTCCGTTGTTCACATATCAAGATCCAGTGTCATCCATTTTTTTTATCCAATTTTTTATCAGTCTTGAACCCGAGGATGGACTCTTTATAAGCGGACAATGAAACACCTCAGGTCGTACCAGCGGCATATTTCCTACCAGTGATCACTCTTGGCTTGAAGGGTCACGGCCCTCGGACGGGATAAAAATTCCGAAATGTCTCCGTCCTCCATAAACACGCCATCTTCCGTGACTTTTTTTTTTGTTATTCCGGCTCTATGCAGGTGGCCAGTATTTCATTTTTTTGTGTGTACGCACTTTTTTGTGTGTGGACTGGACCTGGACACGTGGTGGGCTACCTTAAAAAAATTTACATCAAAATGACCAACCTCACCTGTGGCCGAAAGACTTGTGACGTGCGAAGTGACATGCCCTTGACACGGCGGGGGCTGCGAAGACAATATTTCCCCGTGGCCTCCACACCTGATTTAATATTCATGGGAAGGGCTTGATCCATTCGTGATGACCCATGTCCTGCAAAGAAAATAGCCAAATGAAGCATCATCTATCACTGGCAGGGAAAACAATCAGGAACTGCCAAAATAATGAACGCTCCCATTTGCATGCTTCTTCCTAAACTCCATTCCAGCATTTTTCTTAGTCGTGGTTGGGATGTTTGCGTGAGGTTTTCAGATTATTCCTGATCCTTCCCGACTTCAAAGAACCGGGAAGCTATTATTTTTGTAATCAGACCACACTATTAATGCCTTATCAGATAATGCCTCTTTAAAAATGACCACGCTCTATTTCGGCCTCATCAAGATTTAAATGAAGCAGAACCATGTATTAAAAACATGACCTTCACAGAAAAAAAGCCAACCTTATCATTCAGGATGAATACAAAAAGACTAATGGATTCGGGCTGTAAACTACTTAACTTTTTTTTGTTGAATAAAAGAATGCAAAACATTATTGCTCACGATGTGCCTTTACCATCATATCGTCTTACCCAACAAATGTGCCGAAAATTTTTAGCAGGGTAATATTTGCCAAGGACGTGGGAAAAAGGGGACCAACAGCCTCTTCTAAACCCGGAACATAAAAAAACTCAGCAGCTTAATTACATTTGTACCTGCGGCACATACGGCACGTTATTAGTTATATCGCAAAAAGCCTTGCCCGTAATTACAAGAGAACACTGCCTGCACGTCGTACTTTGAGTACGGCGACAGATTTATGTCTGGTTCAGGCAGGATGCATACATTATTCGGCTGGCGAAGGCTAATGATTCTAATGAATAATGTGGCGAACCTTTGTCATGGGTCTCATGAATTGTGAACCTGCACTGTTGAAATCGAAGGGCACGTGAAGATGCTGCAAGTGCGTTGTTTTCTTTAAAGTTTTCAAAAAAGAGTGTGCTAAAAATTGACATATCATTTAACGGCCTGGTTCTTGCGGCATAAAAGTACCACAGCAGGGTGTCAGTCGTAGTTGAATGTCGAAAAAGACGGAAAAACACCGCTATTAATGTCTTAGTAAAACGTTTCAAGCAGAAACGACCCGATGATTTCATCATTAGTCCGTTTTCTGGGAGAAATTGGCAAAGACCGCGCAAATACAGTATTTACGATCCCAACAAAGCCAGCAAAAAAAAAACCATTTTTGTAAATTATCATGCTGCAAGCACGTTTCGCAGGCTTATTTCCTCTCACTTTTTACACGATTCGTGAGACGTTTGAGATGTGGACCTACAAGTCGACCTTGCAGTGCGAAATCATTTTGGCTCCAACCACTCGAGTCTAATAAAGATTAATTTTTCTTCTTTCCTATAATTAGAGACAACTTATAGTGTGTGCATGCACTGTATGTTGAATTACGAGCTGACAACAAAACTGAGTAAAAAAAATACACTTTGGGATTATCCTCTTCAGTGAAATCCATGGCACGTGCGTGAGTTACACCATTCTTTTTTCCCCCCTACTCTCTCTGATGTTACGAGAGGATAGTCTCTGCAGTATAGTTTACATGGAAGGTTGCCAGTGACGTGGAAGCAAAACCCCGAAAAGGGAACACGATATACCACGAGTATACGGGTGTAGACAGAGACTGCACATATCCCCCCCAACTTGCACCAATCTTCCCGTGCGAGACGTTTTTGGCCAAAGATGCCGGCGAAAATCCGGAATTATTGTAGGCATGTTTCCAAAAAGCTTTCTGGCTGCAATGCGCGTAAGAGTGCACCAGACTGCATGTTCTATATTGCTTCCTTATATAACCTGGACGTGTAACAGTGTTTACTATTTTTTTTTGTGTGCTGTTTCAGACGGATCTCACTCATCACCTCCGAAGCCTTCAAACATCGGTTCAATCAGACGACGAAGATCTATATCTCAGGATAACTACATAGAGATCATGGTCGTTGCAGACGGAAAAATGGCCAGCTATCATGGAAGCGATCTGCCACATTACATCCTCACACTCATGTCAATAGTATGTACAAAATAATATTACCGGTATTGTACGTGTGGATTTGGGTAGTGCACCATCCTGTATTTTCATCCATTTTTCAGGTGGCTCTGATATATAAGGACGCCAGCATTGGCAATCCGATTCAGCTGGCCATCGTGAAGCTCTTGGTTCTTAAAAACCAGGAGTTTGTGGTCAGGCACGGGTCAGGAGAGAGTCACGATGGCACTTCGGCAGGTGACATGTTGCGCAACTTCTGCAAGTGGCAGAAGGTGGTCAATGACTTTGATGACAACAGTGTCAGTCACCATGACACGGCCCTTCTGCTAACCAGGTAAGTCGTGTCATTTGTAGCCCACTACTGTTACATCTCTCATTTCATGGAGGAAAATTGACTGTAGCAACTGCCTAGACAATAATTGCTTAGTTCAGTAATAAAATACTGTATTTTCTATTTCCAAAACAAGTAAAAATTTGTCCTTACATGAAAAAGGACAGGAAAATGAAAGTATTTTTAGTTGAGTTTTTCACGTATTATTTTAACATTGGTTAAATTGCCTGAAAAATAAATTTATCGAAAAAATCATGCAAGTCGTCTTTAAGTCATTGTAATTCAGAGTTTAACTCGGTTTAACTTCTTAATATGTTTTACCCAGCACATGAGCATTGAAATTAACATTCAGTTTGTTGCAAAAATTAGGTCAAGTTCTCTTCATACTCTGTATGTATTTTTGTCACTGGCATATATACGTTTTACCGCTTGTTTTTCCCCACTGGAAATCGACCCTAAACATTTTTTACTACCCAATAATGTTGCCTTGACTGTATTTCTGTTGGAATATGTGACCTGAAATAATGCGACTGAAACATCTCCAGAGAAAACATCTGCCGGAATCCGTACCTGAAAAAATGCGACACCTTGGGTCTGGCAGAGCTAGGGACAATGTGTGACAGGTACAACAGTTGCGCCATTGTCCAGGACAATGGTCTGAGCGCTGCTTTTACCATCGCGCACGAGCTGGGGCACGTGTAAGTACATGTCTGTAACTTAAGGGGCTTTTAGTTAAATGTCGTAATGTCACACGCTTCTTTCCCGATAGGTTGAACATGCCCCATGACGACGACTCCAAGTGCCAACAATTCTTGGGCTCCGGCCACGTCCACAATGTCATGTCTCGCATGTTGGACCACAACACCAACCCATGGTCGTGGTCCAATTGCAGCAGGCATTTCCTGACCGAATACTTGGAGTAAGTATGAGTGGTCCGATTTCAAGGCTCTCTTTAAATACGTGGAATCCGTTTTTTTCTCTCAAGTTGCGAACCGAAATGCAAAATAATTCCTACCTTTTTTTCTGAAAAGGGCTGTTAGTTTCGATCAAAACTATATAATATCGCAATGGTGACGTCCTGATTAAACATCTCGATGAACATGTTTGTTTTAGTTAACAGAGTTTCCAGAAAAGTAAAGACTATTCCCAGAATGCAAAGTGTGCTCCGAAAAACTAAAAGTCCCTTGATTCCGCATTCCATGAACACAGCGCGGGCTTCGGCGAGTGCTTGAAAGACAGGCCGTCGACCAATTACATCGAGAACCGAAGCAGCCTCCAGCTTCCAGGAGAAGCCTTCTCTAAGGACACCCAGTGCGAACTTGTGTTCGGGGACGGATCCAACATCTGCTCCTATATGGTGAGTAAGACCGACAGGAGCATGTTGGGTTTCCTGTTTCCAGTCAAAGATGTGCCAGCAGTCCTCTCTGTAGCCAGTGTGCAAGAGTCTGTGGTGCACCACCACGGGGGCTGAAGAGCAAGTCGGTTGCCGTACACAGCACATGCCCTGGGCAGACGGAACCACGTGCGGGCATGGATACTGGTGCCAGAAGGGAAACTGCGTGCCAAAGAACATGATGGCTCTCAGGCCCATCGACGGAAGCTGGGGACGCTGGCAAAGGTATTGCTGACGTATACATACTGATGTCTCAATTCTGAAACACTCCATATACAGCGGGTGGCTCATCAAGTTGTAATTAAACAGGTGGTGGGTGACTATTAGTCGTGTTGTTGTAAGTGCAGCTTTTCATGCAGCAATGATGTGAATAACTTTATCCTGGACATTAGACTTCCTGGAGAACATATCAGTAGCGCGTGTAGCTCTGCAGTGTTAGGATAAGTGTCAGGCAGTATTACAGAACACTGCATCATCCAAATCTTAAATATGTAACACATCTTTTGTATGGTACTGCACAGTGTGTGTCATAGTCATTCAGACAAACTTCTAAGATGGACAGATGATCACTATTCAGATGTAAAGCCTAAAAATTAATCGGAATCGACCAAAACATATGGATGCAACGAGGAACTTGTTAGATGACGTGGTAAAAGTACTGCACATCATGGCAACCTAATTATTTTTTCTGCTTCTGTCAGTTGGGGCGAATGTTCCCGTACATGCGGGGGAGGAATCAAGAAGTCACACCGAGAGTGCGATAATCCTGCTCCGGCCAATGGAGGCAAGTATTGTCTGGGTCGAAGGGTTCGATACAGATCGTGCAACACCATGGAATGCCCACTGGGGTCCAGGGAGTTCAGGGAGGAACAATGCTCCGCTTTCGACGACAACAACTTCACCATACAAGGTCTGCCACGGGACGTCAAATGGGTCCCTAAGTACGCCGGAAGTAAGTAGTGGGGACGTTACGCAAAGACTGCGAGACACGTATGAAACCGGCAGGTCTTAACGAGCGATTTTCATTACACAGTTAGCCCCAAAGATCGGTGCAAGCTGTTTTGTCGAGTCCAGCAATCCAGTGCTTATTACCTGCTAAAGGAAAAGGTAATAGACGGAACTCCTTGTGGCGTGGACACTTACGACGTGTGTGTCAACGGAGCCTGTCGCCCTGCAGGTTGCGATCATATCATGGGGTCGAGACATGCATTGGGTAAATACTTATGATTTGCACTCTGGGTAGTGTGTAAAATGTTAATTTTTGCAGATATGTGCGCAAAGTGCGGTGGTGACAACAGCACCTGCCAGATGATCACTGGGTCTTACAATGAGTCTCACTACGGTTATAATCAAGTGTTGCGGATCCCTGCTAGCTCCTCAAACATCGAAATTTTACAGTATGGCTTCGGTACATCAAGCAAAGACGACAACATCTTGGGTATGGAAAAAATTGATCTTTTTCATAATTATATGGATGATGATGGCATATCTTTTGTGCATCATTACAGCTCTTATGGACGGAGAAACATATGAATACATACTCAATGGAAATTATCATGTCAGCATGTGGCGAAAGATTATACATTATGCCGGAACGGTCATGGAATATTCAGGATCCGATGTTATAATAGAAAGGATTAATACAACACGACCTCTGCAAAAAGACCTCCTTGTTCAGGTAAGTGCATATAGGTACCATAATACGTCAGGTAATTGCATATATAGTTATGCACTTCTTTCACTGTAAATCTTTTAATATGTTTAATTCTAATGATCCCAATTCGTATATTTTTACAGGTTTTGACAGTGGGAAACTTGTACCCTCCTAACATTCACTACCGGTACGTCATGTCGCTAGACGAAACTGTCCAGTACATGTGGGAAATCCAGATGCAATGGTCATTTTGCGATAAAATATGCGGTGGTAAAAAGCTACATTATTTTACTTATCGCCATCTCCAGACAATTCCACATAAGTTAAAAGTAATCACGGTAACTTTTCTTTCAGGACAACGCCACAGAAAGCCAGTGTGCATACGACTACACGATCGTGAAGAGGTGCCCAGCAAACACTGCGAAGAGAGCAATGTCCCTGCAACTCAGACAGAACCTTGCAACACGCACTGTACTCTCAAGTAAGTTGCTGCGAGCTTCATACACAAGCCATTAGCTGGTTGTTCCACTCTATAAGGTCTGGTCATACGAAATTGAATAAATATGGCATAATCTAATATTTTCCTCTTAATTTGAATTGAATGCTGCTAACTTCATCAATTCGTCACTGTTTCAGATGGCAAGTGGCTCACAGGTCGCAATGTTCAGCCTCATGTGGAAGAGGCCACAGCACCCTCACAGTTCAATGCGTCCAGGAATTTGGGGACGGACAAAAGCCAATAATTCACGACAAGTACTGTGAACACATTCCCAACCGACCCCCAGACGTGGAAGAGTGCGAAGGAACATGCGATCACTTTAATTGGATGTACGGTGACTGGTCCCAGGTATAATTTATTTTTTTCTCCTCCTACACCTAACGTGTGTGAGCCATTCGTGATCTTATCCCTTCCAAAAAAAAACACCTTACATCACAAGAATGCCGACTCACAATATTCTGACACTTTAACTCGTGGTCTTGTTTGGAGGTATAACAAAACCACAACATATCCTACCCCCCCGATTTACAGTGTAGCAAGACTTGCGGTGGTGGCATGCAAACACGCACAGCAACGTGTGAGAATGATTTTGGTGTGGTCGTACCCGACTCTGAGTGTGTCGAGAGCGAGAGACTCACTAACCAAGCGTGTGGTACTGAAGATTGTCCTCGGTGGGAAGTTGGAGATTGGACCCCGGTGAGCCAATATTTTACGTGCTTCACCCTCTTGATTTTAAAAAAGAAATAGCTTTTGACTTGCATGGCTGCAGATGCATGAACTAGCCATTGTGTTTTTTTTTTTTGCACAAAACTTAATTTTTGCGACGACAAAGGTAAGAAGCCTTGCTCGCTGTTTGCAGTGCTCAGTAACTTGCGGCTCGGGCGAAAGACGCCGGCCATATTGGTGTCAGATTGGCCAGAAAATGGTGTCTACTGCATTTTGTCACCCAAAACAACAGTCGCCGAGACACGCCGAAGTGTGTGAGATGCCGCCGTGTGCCGGTTGGAAGTATGACGAGTGGAGTGAGGTACAGTGTACGACACTGGTTTCAGAGCTTTGTGGTCATGACGTTTTTTGTTTTGTTGTGTGCTCCTATCCCCCATACCCTTTTTCTATTATTTTTCTCAAACCCCATGCTTTTGTGTGCCAACAATTTTGCATGTGCCGGACCATTTCTTTATATTTCTAGTGTTCCGTGTCTTGTGGAATTGGTGAGCAGGTTCGTGTTGTTGGCTGTCATGATTCCGATGGACAATTTTTAAATCACACCGCATGCCTAATGCAAGAGAAGCCCGTTCTTTCTCGTGTTTGTATCCAACCATTGTGCCCCGAGGAGGATGTAAGTTTCATGTCGTAAATTATTTATTAAGAACTAAAAAAAAACAACCCAAAGACGGCGTATAATCACGCAGGATTATCCACTTTGATTATAATGATGATTTGTTATTTTCAGGGCAATGCAGTCATCAAGACAACGACCGGCTCGACAGTTCCTACCCAATCTAGTCCAAAGTGGTCGCCATGGGTTCCCAACAAGTCATCGGGGAGAATTCCGGACAATTTCATTCCTGATTCTAACGATATCAATGCAATCGATATTCTTCCGGCGCCCAGAAAACACAGAAAACCACTGCGACCTCAAGATCCCTCATGGAAAGCTGAAGAATGGGGAGAGGTAAATATCAAACTGAAGACTGAGAGTAAACAAGCAAACAAAATGTAACTCTTTTTATCTCCCCAAGTGTTCCGTGTCGTGTGGTGAAGGGATACAACAACGAACCATCATCTGCGTCGATCTCCATCACCTTCGCCGCATCGACGACAAGTATTGCTCCAGTATGACCAAACCGATCAGCTACAAAGTTTGCGAAGAAGGCTACTGTGGCAAGTGGAAGATTGGCAACTGGTCACCCTGCTCCGTCTCTTGTGGTCAGGTCAGTTTCCAGCATCATGGAAACATTACTTGACCTTCCCTTAATATTTTTATGTATGTACACAGGGTCATGCGACAAGGCAGCTCGAGTGCATCCATGTCTTGAGTGACGTTTCTGTCCCGGAAAACCTCTGCCCAGAGCGCCCGGAAAGTGAGGAACTCTGCAATATGCCTGCCTGTGTTCATTTCAGCACAAATTCCATCACACCGCACTATGTTGTGGAGCAAAAACACTACTGGAGGACCGGACCATGGGGAAATGTACGTGTTCTTCGGTCGCTTTTATAACACGAATCCGTAGTCCCAAGTAAACTAAAACGAATTGTTGTCTATTAGTGCTCCAAACCATGTGGAGAAGGTTATCGTCGGCGACAAGTGGTATGCACCCTTGCAAACGGCAACTTGTCCGCCAACTGTCCTCCTGAAGGAAGACTCATCGATACCATCCCATGCATCGAGAACCACTGCCCCAGGTGGGCATTTGGCGAATGGAGCGAGGTAAAAATACACACACAAAAATGCCCCGGCAGCAAAGCAGCAATCGCCAGCAGTACTGCAATAAATCTGCTTTTCTACTTATATCTTACTATAGTGTAACAAGTCTTGTGGAGGAGGATACAGATTCCGACAGGTTAGGTGCCACGATGTGGAGGACAACATTGTACGACTGGATTCATGCAAGCCCTCCCAGAGGCCTTTCGACATCCAAAAGTGCAATGAACATCCGTGTCCACCTCTAGACAAGAGAAGACGATACCGGTGGAAAACTTCACATATGTGGAGCCCGGTAAGGTATTCTCGGCGGTACAGCTAACATTCAACCTTTTACTAGCTGCAATAATTAATATTGTGGATGCTTCGGGTAAGTCTGGGTGCAAGTTTTCACGTGCAAGTTTCGTCGTCTGTTGTGGTCACCGTTGTGTTTATATACATAAAAAAAAGTGGGCCAATGATGGTTCATTGGTTTTTGTTGATATTTTTTCAGTTAATTTTGTTGTCAGTGTTATGTAGCTGTGATACAATAACTAACCAGTGTTTCACTGAAGAAGACTTTTTATCTACGAACTCTTTACAACCTGGGCTTTATGGTGCTTAGCATGATTGTCTTGTTCTGTCATTGTGTGCATTTAATAATAATAATTTCTTATACTTGTATAATAGGCGTAATAACTGGTGTGTACAAGTCACGCATTCGATGTCGCTTCAAGTTGTTCAACCTCCATGTTCAGTTTTTTAATACACATTTTGACTTATTAATGAGCCATCAGCAGTATTTTATATCGTCATGTCTAATGCAATAATTATACTGGATTACTCGTTTTTAACAAAAAAAAAGCAGAGCAAATTACTTTTGTACAGCCACATTCGGGCAATAAAGAATGTTTTGTAAATTCTCAGCGAAGAGTACGGAAAGCATGCTGGGGTTTTATGTCTGCCACTGTTCACACTCGACACACAGAAACGGAGCCACATCTTTACTCCTTCTCACCATTACTTACTCAATTTACCGCATCAAGTACTGCCTTATTGCAAAGCCCCTCCGAGCTCCACCCCATTTGAAACACCAGCTGCATCCGACTGCACTTTTTTGCTCTTTGTTTAATGTTGATGGATAGCTAAAGCATCTGTGGCGAGCGATGGCAGACATGCAGTGAGAGGTACTGTAATCAGTAGAGCGAGGCCTTAAAATTGTTGCTCAAAGCCAAATCGGTCAAGGGGGGTCCACACAAAAAATTGCATAAAGAAGCAAAAGTCATCCATAGATCAAGGTGACTATAGTGTCAAAAGAAGGGTAAAAGAATTGCACGGAATGGGATGTGGGTGTTTCCTGTCGCTCCACATAACTTCTGATTGGTGCATGACCCTCCTGCTGTGTTTTGTAACCTAATCCGGATTAATGTGTGCGGAGTCACACCAGAGAGAGCTGCTGAATCTTGCACACACAGTGCTGCTGCCCGCCAACCAGTGTCTGTGGGATGAAGGTGAGGATGTTTGAAGAGAAAAATCAACCCCTGGCTCTCTCTTCCTCAGTGCTCTACCACCTGTGGCAAAGGTGTGCGGTACAGGAATGTGTTCTGTGTGGACATGGAGGATGACAGTCAAGCTCCCAATGAGTATTGCAGCGCTTTAGAAAGCAAGCCCAAGTCTAAGAAGTTCTGCAACGTGCACGTGCCCTGCCCTTACCTGTGGAAAAAAGATGACTGGTCTGAGGTAAGTAACCTGTAGACTATCAAGGCTGTTTGTACAAGGCCAAGTTATAAGGCAAATACAGAATGGAAGCAATGTGCCAATATAGGAAAACTTATCCACTGCACGAATCTGGCCACATTATTTATGATTTACACGTGAAAATCATAATCAAAATATTCCATAGTGTTCCACTACATGCGGAACTGGGATCCAGCACAGGCAGGTGACTTGCCACAAAATAAACAGTTACGGATGGGTTGATCCGGAGCCGATATCTCATGGGTGTGTTCCGGAGGAAAAACCGGAGGAATATCAGCACTGCAGTCACGGTGATTGTGACGCCCCGTATATTTGGCAAGTGGAGAATTGGAAGAAGGTATGGTGCTCACCAGTTCGAAATAATAAGTGCGATGTTTTTTAACTGTTATTTTCCAACCATAAAGTGTACACAACTGTGCGGGAAACGTGGTCGTCAAAAGAGACGGCTGCACTGTATTCGAAGGGATGGAAGAAGAGTTGCACACCCTTTCTGCCAGCAAAAGTTTAAGCCTGAACGGAAACGAAAGTGTAACAGGAGGCCATGTAAGTGCATTTACAAGCAAGTGAAACGTGACTGATACTAATCATTTTTTTTTTGTGCGAAGGTGGATATCATGCCTGCAAGGACGTCCAACAAAAGCGGAAGAATCACCACGACGGTGACTACACCCTATTAGTTGGAGGCAAAAATATATCGATATATTGCAAAGGCATGGGCACAGCCAATCCTGAAGAGTACTTAACATTACCGGCAGGAGAACAAGAAAACTATTCTGAAATTTATGGAAAAAGGTGCGTCTACCTCCTTTCATAATTCATATTCATTTTACCAATGACGTATATTCTACCTTGCCTTGTGATTTTTTAAACATTCAAATAATTAATCATGGCGCTAATGTTCGTTTCCCAGGGTACACGACCTAACTGTTTCCCACTCTTTTCAGGCTCATCAATCCGGATGTGTGTCCTTATCAAGGATTGAGGAACGACAGTTGTGAATGCGTAGACGACATGCCTCAACGATCCGGCCTGACAACTTTTTCGAAAATAAGACTAAACGTCACCCTATTAAGGGTGATAAGTAAGTAACGGCCACATGTAGGCTACTTTTTCATGCTGAGCAGTCTGACTAATGTAGTTTTTACTTTCCAGCCGACGATTTCACATTTGCACACAACATTCTTGGTCAGTTCGTGCCATATGGAGCAGCAGGCGATTGTTACAGCACAGACAACTGCGCGCAGGGGAAATTCAGCATCAGTCTACTTGGGACGGACCTCAGGGTTTCGCCATCCACGTCGTGGATCGGAAACGGAAACCGAATGTCCCTTTGGGTCAACCGAATCGAGGCAAGGATATACAATGATTCTAATCCAATGACTCAGTGAACTAACAGAATAAAGCCTTCAATTTGATATTAACAGTAATGAGGGCTCAATTTTCTTGTTTTTGGCAGCAAACTCAGGCAAAGACAGTAAGACTTTATATTCTATTCACATTGACAATTATTATGTGGGCTAGAAAAATGCACTCACCTGCAGTTGGATGCCTGTTACTTGTAGTAACTGATCGTCAGGCTATATCCTAAATAGCCAATGACAGACAACAAATTCTGCAGTATCCATTAGGATTGCAGGACTTGGATCCATGCTACTTCAGCTTCCTTTCAAGTAATAGGCCTCCAACTACACTAGCCATGCAGCCTACTAAAAATTAATTTCGCTGGCGAGTGTAACTAATCTATGTCCACAGTTTTCATCGAGTGATTTAAATATAGCGTTTTCGAATTGGGACCTTGATAAAAATGTCATGGCAATGGCTCTGCTTATAGCATGAAATATCATTTTAGAAATGCTTTGTACGATTTAACAGCGCCTTCCCCTTGAAAAGTTTACTTTAAAGGTTACATTAATAAAGTTTCTGGCGCTAACCAGTCTGTTGACATAAAAATAACAATGATAAAATTTTAAAATATCGTTGTGCATAATAAGCCTGCAGGAACAAGTTTCAGGTCTTGGCTTGAACCATTTCATTTTTAAAATCATGTTCAATTAAATATTTGAGTAAATTATTAATGCCCAAACATATTGCCATGTTAGTTTAGCCAAGAGTTTCATTCAAAATTGAATGCAGCCTTGTAGCCTTACTGTACAACAGAGAAAATTCTCTGAAGTTTCTCAAATGCCCAGATGAAAACTTTTATATTTAAATACACTTGTCAGCCTACTTTTCCATATTTTTTTGCAGCAAACTACTGAGTTGTGCACACACTGTCCATTAATATTGACAAACTGGGAGAATTCTCGGAAAATTTAATGTTTTGCTTCCTTGACAGGAAAATCAAAAGGTGCAAGGGAAATGCGGAGGTTATTGCGGTACGTGCACCCCACATCCTCACACAGGATTAAAGCTGGATGTAATAGAGTCATAAATAGGTATGTAATGAATCCCATAAAAGAATTGTCGTCAAGTATAGTAACAAAATATATCTGACGAGATATCCTCATTTTTGCAGGACGTACTCTCAAGAGACAGTTACCAAGTTCCTTCATGATCATCTGTACATACGTCATTGCCATCAAGTGCACAGAATCTCCAATGCAAAAGGGACGTTGTACAGGGACTTCAAGTTTGTTCTCCTAATTTTATATGCCCACGCTATACCGGTACGATAAAAATAGCACGACAATTTTGTAGCACCTTGTACTGTACACCCTTGAGTCATGTGCCAGAAATGTCAATGGACGGCATTTAAGGTATTTTTTTGTTGCAAATACTTACTCGTTAGTACTCACGATCTTTTTTTCGGTGCGCCAATGCTGACACTGCCTTTTGTAATTTTTTATTTCTCCGAGAAAAAATAATAATAAGAGAGTGAAACTGAATGAACGTAAGTCGTATAGATAAATGAGATCAATTTTTGCGTGTGCTACACACAGCCTCTCTGTGGCAATAAAATGATGCAACAGGTGTCTAGTCACCTTGCGTGTGGTCTCAAAAACAAGTTACCGTTAGATGTGTTCTAGGTATTGTTGCCATCATGAGGGCGAGAAAGGAAAAGCGCACCGTATATCGTGCACAAGTTGGTTGGTTTGTTTGGCTGTGATGACGTTTAAACAGTTTAAAGTCGGCGAAGCAGCATGTTTAGTTATTAGATTGTCACTCTCGCCGAACAAATCGTACAGGAACTTTATGTAATAATGTCGCCTGTGGTCTTGCCCACAGGCCCTACAACTTGTTTATATGTGGCTTTTTAAGCACTTGTGTTGAAACTCAGTGATCTATATTGATATTACAACTACAAAGAAAGTGCAAATGATTTACAATTTACATTTTGCATTTATGAAGCCATCAAAATGTTCACGTTGTAATTTTTTTTTCCTCTCAACATGTTGTTATCACCTACAGTAATCGGCTTATTTCACAGTGATTTCACAGCGATTTAATATCAATGTAAATTGATAGCATCGTCTAATTGCACAATTTAACTCAGCTGTTGCACTACATTCAGTTTGCCTGATTTTAATCAAGGCATCGACTGCTTCTCAACCTCGATTTATTATATCTTGTGACTGAGGGCCAAAGTTCTTCTGAAAATTACACGACGAACCTAAAGGAACTGGTCACCGAATATTCGTATGCGTTGTGTGAAAAGCATATTCCGTATACCCAAAGCACATAACATATGAGTCCACAATGTTTTTCCATGCAACAATCATGCCACGTATACCTTTCAAGCTATATGTGGCTGTATTTGACATATTAAAATTGTCGGTGCCAAACCGCGAAGACGAATAATTAATGGATACGAATATTTTAATGAGTAGCAGTAAAATCTGACCACACGCGTAACTATCATGTATGACGCACTTATACTCTCTCGCAATTTAAAAACCATGACTCTGAAATACATTCTGTATTCCTCTCCAACTTAAGTAATTAGGAATCATAGAAAACTAAAACTCAGTGCAGCCCAATATCTTTACTCTAATGCAGATATAAATTCATTCTCTTTTCGTACCAAACGATGTGTAAATATAATTTTATACAGTTGTACATAAATCGGCTGACACTATATATAAAGAATTTGTGTGAAATTACCATTTCTTTGACGAAAAACAAACTTGACAGTTCGAAACTATGTCAAGTTTCGTTACTGTGTATATTACTTAGCTAATATTTTTATCTTACAATCGCAGCCAAGGAAACCTGAGAAGCAAACTGCACAAAAAAATAATCTCACTAGAGTGTGCGTGTACATATTATACATGTCTTAAAATTTATCTTTGTCTATGTGTCGCTTTGTTGGGAGTTTGTATCTATGCTATGCAGTTGTTTTGTACATAATTAAGTTTACATTATTTATATTTCAAGATGTGGTAGGTACAAGTAACTTACAGTTATGATGATATCAACTTCTGAGATCATTACAGGAGAAAAGTCCATGGGCATTGGTTCTACCTCATATTGCAATGAAAGCTTGTGTATGAAAACTATATAGCTAAAGTCACGTGAAACTAAAATGTTCGTAGTATTATTGTCACATGTTGGTGAGGTATGTCACATAAATATCATTTGCTACACTGATAACAATATAAATTATTCTCTCTTCTGTCATAGAAGTGTGTATGTGTACATGTATTTGTCAAAAATCGTGTATGAAGCAAAATATTTCACTCTGTAGTTTGCCTCCCAGCAAATACGCAAATGTGTGATGTTCATATCATCAACTTAAACTGCCATATAAAGATTGCAATGTTCACTTTTTAGTTCACTGTGGATAACAAATACCTCGATGTTTTCACAATGCAAGTACAGTATGTGCCAGTTGAAATTTATTTGGTACTTTAATGCCATTCATGTCTCAATGGCAGGAATAAGTTTGTAAAAAATACCTTTTTGAAATAATCCTTACCTCTTTACTGTAGTAGTCTGTGAATTCACCGTCCCAGCCCATTATAATATACGCATCATATTTCTCTTAGTAATGCGTGTTGCCATTTTTAATGCTCCACCTAACATTTTTGAGTTGCAATTATATGAATTTATTTTTAAAAATATGAGTTCATTTAATTTAAATGCACTGCCATTGGGAAATATATAGATTATTATGTGAACTAAGAGAGATGTGAATGTGAATTTTTGACTATGATCCACGTGTGTTACCACTGCCACAAACAGACTGTATTCCTGTTGATAAACCTTTATTATTCTCACTGAAAGAGTTACTTTTTTCCTTGAATTGATCAAAAATATCACCAAGTTGTCAGGAGCGTCTGAATCTACATTAATTCAGGAAACTTTTTCATTTATTTCTACGTCATCCCACCTGAACAAAATATAGCAAATATCAAAGTAACGTAACAAGGATCTAGAGCGGTGGGGGGGGGGGTGCACTCGTCATAGTAGGTCTACTGAACTTTTGATTCGTTGAACTATGTGTCCTAATTATGTCAAAATGCATGTGTAATGCATTATTTTCATCGGGCATGGTTATCTTTTTTTCACACGAATCGCCTTCAGGTGCTTTCATATTATTTTAATTTAAATACAGTATTTTATTATCCTCAGAATTATAAGACACCTGCAAATCCTTCAAAAAAAAAGTATGGAGGAAATGATTTGCACATCACAATTTTTCACAAGTTTGACACTTAAATGTACGGTACAATCGTTAAATGAGCGTTGGGAATCTACCAACAGGACCAAGTCCATGAAACTGCAATGAGATCGTCTGTTTAGACTTTTAGATGAACCTTTCCACATAAATCGATTTCCAGGATGTAACTCTTCGCAGAGCAAGGAAGGGTAAGTTGCATGGACAGAACAGAATCAGAAATAACGGTCATATTCCTCCCCCATGCAAAATACAGTAGGCTACATGCACTCCAGCTGACCTGCACCATGCGTCCAAGATGTCATTGGTATATGGAAATAAGTTTAGCTGGTAGAGTCATTCTACGTCAATTCGGGCTAAATACATTTAAAAGCTGGATCGACCACCCAAGATTAGATATCATACCTTTTATAGTATATAATAAACGTATTGTTTGTGGCTATTGGGGACGATAAATTGTCACAAAGCCATGGTTATATACGCGTATAATGAATGTCAAAGGGCATAGATATGAATCATAATACAGTAAAACCTCGATATAACGCTCTTCAAGGGACCACCCAAAAGTAGCTTTATAAGCGGGACAGCGTTATGAGCGGGAAGATTTACCTTACGGAAGTTATGGAAATGATCAAGGGACCGGAAAAATGGGCGTTAAAAGCGGGATAGCGTTATATGCGGGATCGTTACATCGAGGTTTTACTGTGATATAACGAACATCACATCATTTAGAATACAGCTACACAATAAATTCCGTAATTATGTACATAAATATCACAAAAAAAAATCTGGCTCCCAAAAATGTAACTATAAACAAGTACCATTGAGATGCATATAATTAACCATGGAACCGTGGCGTGCCTGAGAGTTACGGCAACCGTGACGTGGGGTCTTTTAGGACCCCATCCATATTTTAATTTTTATTAATTTTTATATGATACTTGTCAATGTATTGACTACATGCAATCATTCTTTGAACAATGACTAAAATGATCGCTAATTCAAAATAAACATGCACTTCCTGTTACGGTATAGGCTACTTTAAAAAATGGCAACAGTTCATTGTAATTATCATTTTAATGCATTTTAATTCCTTTGGGGTCCTAAAAGACCCCACGTCACGGTTCCATGGTTAAATGTAGCCTACTGTACTATAGGCCTATACATATTCAGTAGCCCGTAAATAATGCGAATGTCGCAGGCACCAAAATAATAACTTTTAACCAACCGGGTGCCAAAATACAACAACATTGTCTATGACCAATTCAAAAAAGAAAAGACAGGGAGGAAAAAAAGTACCCCTGGCGGGACTCGAACCCGCAATCCCCGGTTTAGGAGACCGATGCCTTATCCATTAGGCCACAGGGGCTCGACGGAGGAAAGGCCTTGGATAGCGCCCCTTCATTCCCCCAGCACCAATCGCCCGCGCTCTCCCAACCCCGCTCCCAGGGTATGAAATACGAATCATCCTTGCTGGCTGCACACACAGGGACGTGAAGCCTCCAATATTATGCACTCATAACTATACTAACAGCTGGTTGATACACCTAGCTGGACGCCCCCAGTGCAATCAGGCATCATACACACTGTTAAATTTGCTGCTAACTATACCAGTACCGCAGATGTTGGTGATGGTGGACGAAAATTCGACACTGTATTTTTTATGCTATGGAAAATAATGCACTTCATTGGGAGGGGTCTATACAACCTAACGTACGCGACACAAGTGGTCGAAATTATTTGCAACTTTAAAAACACGTCCCTCCTACCCCCACATGGCCACATATATGTCACACATAGTCACACTCCCAAGACACCCCCCTTTTAAGCGTCATCCCCCGCCTAGTTTGAGTCCACTATGGGGAGTCCACAGGAAAGACCTGTGCGAGGGCCGAGGGGTTATTCAGTTAAATTTTTTCCATACACGGACTACCGGACTACCCTTCCGACTACCCTCGGACTACCCTTATAGGGAATAATCCCTCGGACCTGAGTTCGACTTTCAAAACACCCCCTACCGCCTACCCCCATGTCGGCATAGTCACACCATCCCAGACCCCCTCGTCTCTTATACGTCATCCCCCGCCTCGTTTGAGTCCAGCACCGACCTGATGAGTTCGACCCCGGTTCCAGCAGCCCTACTCACCTGACACGTCCTGTCTGCTGGGCACTGCTGTCACGGACGGAACAGGCTTGACATCCTCATACTTTTAGAACAAGTTCGAACAAGTGTCAAATCCATAAGGCATGATGTCTCTTTATATAAAAAATAATGGCAGCCATTTTTGATCCAACCTACCGCCATTTTGTGTCCCCCAATAAAAGGCGTCAATCACGGCACGCATGCGCACTGGTTACATGGAAACGCCGCTATGCGTCGCAGTGTGTCCAACAGGCGGGCTGCCCCCC
>KZ538126.1:72481-119120 GCA_000934665.2 Catajapyx aquilonaris
CCCCCCCCCCCCCCCCCCCCCCCCCCCTCCTGCCCTCCTCCTTCTTCGTTTCGTTCTTTCCGATTGGCCGTCTCTGGAAAATGCCCAAGATGGCGGAGGTGGAGTCGATGTCGGACGATGAGATCCGTTCGAAGCTGTCCCGAATGGGCATCAGCTGCCCGCCCATCACCGGCTCCACCAGGGACGTCCTGATCAGGAAGCTCAAGAAGGCCATGGCCTCCGCTGCCTCCTCGTCCTCCGTCGGACAGGCTGGAAGAGCGGCCCAGGCGGCGGCCAGGAGGAGCAGGGGCGGCGGGATGGACGACTCGGCATCCGAGTCGGACGATTCGGTGGTCACGGGCAGCAGCAGGCCTGCTCCCAGTCACAAGAGAGGGGGGAACAGCAGCAGGAGGAGGTCCTCCACGGATGAGGCCAGGCTGCGGAGGAGGAGCAGCAACAACAACAACAGTCTGATGCCCACACCGACACAGCCGCAGGCCTCCTCAGATGTGTTCAAGCGGCCACTGCCTCCATGCAGCCCCACACCGTCCACAAGTGCCTCGGGGCCTGCCGGATGGAGGATGCAGATGCCATTCATGTAAGGGGACGGTTTGGGCAGCTGGGCCGCCACTCACCTGACCAGAGACGCTGCATGCGTACAGTCGCTATCTGGCGGGGAGTTGTCAGGAGCTCAGACGAGGCTGTCTCGTAGCGTAAAATATGGAAACTAGAATAGTACAGTCTACAGGGTGACCCAAAAGTGTAGACGCATAATATTGCCGGTTGACAATTGGCAACCTGACAACCAACAATATGTCCAGACTTTTGGGTCACCCTGTAGAGTAAGTGAAGGTAATGACAAGTGTACACTCTAATTCTAGAAGCCATCACCCGCTTTAGACGCAACTCGGAAATCATGACGTAGTTCATTTCCAATATTACAATTGCGACCTTAAGTACAATTCACAAGTTCCAATGATATTGTAACGCAAACACCAGTAGAAAGGGAGCGGTGTGGTGTCTGACATCCAGGAAACAGCCAATGTGTCGAAAGATTTTATTATCAGTGGTGGTGTTTAATTCTATTAATGCAGCGTTTAACATGTGAGCGATGTGCAGCGACGAAATCAATAATTGTTTGCGAGAAAAATGCGGTGAAAGTTACAACTTTTCGCTCACATGTAAACACACTGTTACCAATCATGAGAACTAGTATTTTTGAATGACTTGGATACATTTTAGCATGAGCGAGAAGCCTGCGGATAAATGCGATGCAGAATTGGCTTCTCGCTCATGTTATGAAACATTTAAAAAACTGTGATGATTATTATTACCATGGAAGTGAGCTTCAAGTATTGCCCAACTTGAATCTTGAAGTCATGAAGGTGAAAATCATAGGCCGGATCTCATTGAATGGAGCGATGTGAAAGAAATTCCACCTCTGCTTCCTGTATGTTGAATTTTGCAGCTTGACAGCATGGGTGTTCATTGGTGGATTCTTATTCTTGTATCATGATCCAACTGCCTCATATGAAGGGACCTTGACACTGAGAGACTGTCTAGACTCCAATAAGTAATGCATTCACTGGATGTCTTTTTAGGGGGCATTTACACAAGGTGACCCGGTTGTTGGGAAAGACGTCTTAACTTGGTGGAGAGGCGATAGCTTCACTTTCTTCAAATTTTCATTCCAAAGTTGTCTCCCAAACGTACTGTAGCCCTTTGTTTGTCCAACAATTTCACTGCCCCGTATAAATTCAGATTGCTAAATGCTAGTATGGGCAGGAAGCACCAAAGTGAGTGAAACAAATCTGGCTGTAATGTGCTTGTTATTAATTGTTGATTAGTTTTTGACAGTAATTAGTAACAAGCACAAACCGACGGGATTTGCTTTCATGAGTTTGGTGCTACCCACCATAAGTACTGATATCCTGAATGAAAGAAAACCCACCTGAAATGAATAAGCAATAAGCCTCGGCCTGAGCAATAACAATGATCCCGCCTGCATTCTGGTCTAGCAGCAGGATTTAATTGAGGAGTCCCTGGTCACCTCCCCCACTTAAAACCATGATGCAAAGGGTCATAAAGCCGCAAGTACTGTTTCCTAATTCATTCGGCGAATGGGCCTATACGTGACATAAGCCACGGGCACATTCTGACTGTATGCCACAGAAACAGTCCTGTTGTGTGTAATTATGGCATTGAGCAAAATGCAAATGTGTCAAGAAAATATTTTGTGCACTTAAATTTTTGTTACTAAGAAGCCTTGGAAAACCTGTATTGGCTGGCCTTGTAAAATGATGAGGGATGCAAGTGCAGCATAGATTTTTTTTTCTTACTGCAAGCAATACTTTTTTGAAGTTAATTTAGAGGTGTAGCTTTTAGTGTGACATTCCTTTACAGTGTAGCGTAAATTAATTTATTTTGCTAGTGCTCCAAATAGAATCTTCATTTGTGGGTCACATTATACAGTAGTACTAATAACCACAAAAGTAATGTCGCACTGTTATGCCATCCACGACTTGTTATTTAGCATAGGTTGTGGATTCCGGAGTATTGCTAAATTAACATCCGTAACTCGGAAACGCCCATGCTAAACAAGTCGCGGAAGCCATCACATCACCGTGCGACATCACTTTTGCGGTTAATAGTACACCAATTAAGTAGTAGTCATGGTTAATGTTAGGTTTTTTCCCTCACTTGCAGGGGTTCGCCATCCAACCACCTTCTTCACACAAGGCCAGGTGATGAATTTGACACAGGCTCAGAGACCGAATCAGGAATCGACACCCGCCTGCTGCATTCTCGCCGTGTCCGCGCCTCTCGCCCCTCAACTCACAGGGGGGGTCGTATGATGGGTGCCATGGGGTCTGCCTTTACCAGCATGGTGGAAAGTTTTCGTGCCACAACAAGGATCGGGAATGGTGTGCGAGTGCCGCCCACACAAGAGTCCTCCAGTGACGAGGATGATGAGGATGAGGAGGAGCAGCCCAGCTTCCGAAAAGCTCATTCCAGCACTCCAAATGGACACTGCAGTAACAGTGGCGGTAGTGGGGGCGGGAAAGTGAGTGTGGGGGTCACCAGTGGGGAGGAGTTGTTCAGGACCGTGGAAGAGGAGGCAAAGTTCTGGAACTCGCAGTCCATATCACGGACGCTGTTGTTGGTGGTGTTCTTTTTCTTTGTGTTCCTAGCAATCACCTACTGGAGCAAGCACATGTTAAAGGACCGGCCCTACTCACCCACGAGCACAGGTGAGTCACCTGATGCTTTTTACTTACTTATACTTACTTATAAAGCGAGTACTTGGCATGGCTTTTAGATCACCAGGGGACAATGTTCAGAAGAAGAGCTCTCCAGGAATCTGGTGCAGCAGTGAATATTTTCATTTTGAAAAACATTATTGTGGGGAAGTAATGCCCCCATTCATGTTTAAAAAAATACAAATATATGAGTTTTGAAGTGGTACAGTGACATGAATAAAGGGGAATAATATAGAACTGGTCATAATTATTTGTCACTTCTGATCACGTGATATTCTTGCTTGAATAGGAAAAGGAAGTACTTAACTATTTATTAGCTTTAAATTTGTCAGGCTTGAATGTGACAGTAGGATGATTTGCCAATCGAAGTGTGGCTGACAAGGGAGTTTTATTCTCCTGCTTTACAAGTTGTTTTCTCTCTCTCATGCATTGCCAAAGTAAAGTGTGTCACTAGTGTCAAGGATGCCTGTCGAATTGATAGTGTTGAGTTGACAGGAATACATAACAGACATCCTCAGGGATACAAAAGTGGATGTACTCTCAGTTAGCACCAGAAAGCCGGAGTACTTTGAATTTCATAGCATCATGAGAGCAACATATCCCAGACGAATCTAGCATGTGTATAGAGCTGGCACATGTAAGCAGTTGCTGTGCTTATTTGCACAGTCATGTAGTTAATATTGTCTCCTGGTTACAGCTCGGGGTGACCTGCATGTACCACACTTGCACCTAGGTGCACCCACTCCCCCTTAATCATCCCTTAACCTTTGCACTCTCAGCATTAGCTGTCCATCTCCTAGACTGAAAGATTACGATAAGCCTCTCATCTGCTAAGGGTGTTGGTAATAGGGGTGACTCATTACTTATTGTAGACATGTCTGTCTGACCTTCCTCACAGGGAAGAGGATTTCCACTGGGATAAACTTGTATACTGTCAGGCTGCATGCAGAAACACATTCTTAGCATTTCGATTAAGTATTTGGTAAGTCAGCGTCTTGTCATCCCATACTCATCTCATGTCAATAGAAACTGGAGCAGTTATATGTACATCAAATCTCGCATTGACACAAAGGACAGGCAACCTCTCCATCATCATTTATCTTTTCCCCAAGCATCTTGATGAAAAATATTTACTGTCTGCGTGACAAATAGTAATGACACAAATACCAACGAAAATTCACGGAGGCCACCAAAGGGAGCATTGACAATATTTTACCTTCGCATTTGAGTTGGTGGCTTGTCAGGGTTGCGACAGGGGGAATTTTTTTGCATTTTAACATATAGGGTGGATAGTAGCACTTGAGAGTTGTGTCATGTAGGGTGATTCCTAAGGGAAAAATATTTTGCCAAATATCTGTCTTCAAGGCTAAAAATTATATTCTGTGAAAGCTGTTAATGGTGATGATGCTATTGCATGCATAGGAAATGTCCTGTATGTCACCACCCATAACAACCTTGCTTGACGGGTGGAATGACTTGCAGGGTAACACCTATACAAGCAAAGGCACTATGCCTCAATTCCAAAAATTATGTAGAATATTCTGGTCTTAGAAGAGGTCAAAGGAGGACCATACCTAAAGCAAATTTGGCATTTATTGCCCACTACACTAGAATATTGCAGACGTACAAGAAACCCATTAGGTCCAAAAACCAAGATAATCTTAGCTTCAAAGGTTTGCACTAGTTCTTGTTTACTGGCAAGTGAATACAGAAAGTCGTGGCTTGCTAGCTCATTATGACTTTTTGACTTAATGGATTTCACGGCAGAAAAAAATGGCATTAAAAAAAACTACTTCCCAAATCGGATAGTGTGTTTATCTTAGTACATTCGTGACATGCATTTAATCTTCAGTATCTTTAAGGCCTGATATCATTTGTAGGAGCATAGTAATGAGCATCATATAATGAGACTGATAAGTTTGTGATGCTTTCAATATCTGCAGTTATTTCAAAATTTTCATGATTCACATTTCTGGACCACATCCTTATTAAATTATTATTGCCAGTGGGTCTCTCTCATATTTTACTTCAATGTTTTGCTTGAAGAAAGCTGACCTTATTGAGCTTACTTAGTACAGCATTATTTTCTAACAGCAAAATCCCAGGCAACTTTTTTATTGTGGCTTAGGACGAATGCCCCATATCTTAATTGCTCCTGTAATTGAATCCAACCCCAAGAAAATGTGTTGATTATATTCTTCAATTTTTCAATTATTGCGAGAATTTCTGAAAAGTTCATTATCCCGTTTTATAGTTGGGAAAAGTTGGTATTGTGTACCATCAAATTACAGGCTTATTTGAGTTTTTAATGCTTCATGTTGCACCGTGCATGAATGAAGGATATTACCTCTTCCATGTAAATGCCAAGATCATAACAAGTTGTGTTCTTTCTTCCCTTAGGGTACAACTTCACCCTGTGCACTGCTAGGAAGGAAGCAAAGGTAAGCTGCTTTTCTCTTGTGTGAAATTTTGCTCCCATGATTGTTGAAAATTAAACTGGTGCCTACTTTGCAGCTACAGTTGGACGACTGCATTCCGAAGAACAGCCTTGTCCATGCAATGCGCCTGTTCAAGATCCTTCACCCAGATATGGTGGAGAGAACGCGTAACCACATGTGTGGTGTGTCTGAGGTGTTACCTAACATGTCCCTGAGTGAAGCAGAGGAACACCTGGCCGCTCGAGCTCCAGACATGGAGAAGCACGTGTTCCAGGAGGCCTTTGAGAGCCTCAAGGTCTTTGTGTCACATAATCCTGCACTCAACCTTCGCCTGGTTGATGAAGGAGGCAAGCCTGCTGGTATAGGGACGGCCACCGCAGTAGGACCTGTGGGCTTGGCTATACCGTTCCGATGTTGGGTGTGGCAGCAAGCGATCAAATTGGCAGCTAATGCAGCGGAAGCTATCTTTGGTGAGTGCTGGAACTTCCCATGGCCTCAATATTTGCTGTTAATTGTACAATATCCAAATACCTCTATTCCTCCCAGTTTTTGACACATTGTGACACTATTCTGGGTCTGCATGACTTCTGACAGTGCTGTTTTTTTTTCCACAGGCATGCTAATAGTGGCTGCAGTGTACTGGCTAATACGCTGGTGGGATCGCCGTCGTCGCTTAAGGGAGAACGAAGTATTTGAACTGGTGGAACAGATCCTGAACATCCTTCGTGCCCACCAACTGGCCATCAGGGAAGAGTGCAGCAATGGCAGCAGTGGTGGTCTTTCCTCCAATTCTCCCTCCTACCTGCCAGTGAATCATGTCAGAGACCAGCTGATTCTACCACAGGATCGTGCCTATAAGGCCAGCCTGTGGCTGGCAGCTGTGGAATACCTCCGCACCCATGAGTCACGTGTAAGACAGGAAATGCAGCAGGTGGCTGGTGAGGACTGCTTAGTGTGGAGATGGCTCAGTGATGCGCCATTGCATCGGTATTCACCACCACACCACTTGCCTAGCACCCCTGTCACCCAGCTGGCAGTAAATGTGCCCATTGGAGGGTCAACCCCTACCATCTCCCCACTTCTTCACCCCTCACCTACCTCTTCATTGAAGCCGCACCTGACTCCTACTCCCAAGCTTCCTACGTCAGGTTCGAAGGTGTGGCAGGGGCAGGCGTTTGAGATGAGAGACGGGAGCGTCAACCCCTTGCCCACCAGCTCCACCCCTTTCCTCAAGATCCGGAATATGTTTGACCCTGACGTGTAAGTATTTCCCCTTGAATGTGTCTGAGAATTAGGTTTCACTCCAATATTTGTCAGCATAAATGACTTGCTATTCTCTTGGCAGAGAGTATGGTGTGGAGTGGACCGTACGAATCCAAGACGCCATCCTTGAGAAGTGCGAGCTCGTGCACATTATTCACATCGGAGTTCAAAAGTCATCACCAGACGGGTGCGTGTATGTCAAGTGTGCCAGCCGAGAGGATGCCAGGGATGCATACCATGCGCTGCATGGGTGGTGGTTTGATGGTAAGGATACCTCTAGACGTGTTCCAATTTCTGCCCTGTCGGATGTATTAACAAAGCACTGCACTCCAACCTTGATAAAGCCAATTGGGAAGTGCCTTCCTATGCTAACCTGACAGTTGCTCTATAGTGCTGTGCAGAATGAGATTTTCATGGTCTTGTCTTGGTCAACCAATTTCATTCTTGGCATTGCATCATATTCTGTTATGTGAATAAAAATAGGGCGTGAGTAGGGCAGCATAATACGCAAGTTTGCAAGTGGATGACATGTGATTCATGGATTTTTTTCAGGCAACCTCGTGACAGTCAAGTACCTACGTGGAGAGCGCTACCACGAGCACTTCCCAAATGCCCGCAAGGCAACACTTCCACTCCAGCCGTCAAACGACAAGCGTCTGTCTTTGAGGGCAGACTTTCAGCATGGACAGGAGGAGGAAGAGGGTGAAAAAGGCGAGGTAGCAGTGGGAGGGGGAGGAGAGGACTTGTGAATGGAGGAAGGAGGCAGGAGGGTTTGGGTCAAATCTATTGGGAGAGGGTGGTATTTTGACTGGATTATGTCGGAAGGTAGGTTTGTTTCCTGGTTTTTTTGGGTGTACGGGGAAAAAAACAGTGAGTGTGTAAAGGACCTGGCAGTAGTGCAGAGACTGGATTTTTCTTGGCGAAACATAACACGTGGAAGGGGGTTGGGTTGGGAGGGGGGGTAAACTTAACAAGTGTTTTTGCATCACAAGTGCCTGAAGGAAACCCAAAGCAGGACTGAATTTTTCTGTTTCCTTTCATAGTAGTTGTTTTTTGTTACAGATTTCTTTTAAGGGTGAAGGGAAGGTGGGATGTTAAGGGGACGGTGTGGGAAGACTGACTGCTTTTTATTTCCCCCCCACTTTGTTAAATATACATTTTTTTTTTGTTTCTTCCAATTGGCATGAGGAGCATCTTCAACTTTCCTCATAAGGATTGCTCTTTTTGCGCAACACTAACTTGTAAGAAAAAAAAATTTTAAGCACAGCTTTGAGTCTCGTTAGGCAATGTACATATTGTAAAGAAGAAAAAAAATATTTTGATCTGCACCCCGATTTTTTTTAGGTATATTATGTTTTGCATGCTTTTTGTATTAAAATTTTTTGTTTCTTTTTTGCCGAGATGGGTTTTAAAAATTGGAGTCTGCCCCCCTTTAAATAAAATGTGCAGGATTCTTTGTATACTTAAATAGTGATTTTTAAAGAAATAGTTTTAGCAAGCAAGAGCATGGATCAGGTGGACTGCAAAGGAGGGGGGAGGGTTGCGGGTATGATGTGACCTAACAATATTGCAGAAGGCTGGAAGGGGAATGGAACAAAACAAAATAAAATAAAGAAGTGCAAGGTGGTGGGTTGCTGCTGTCATGGACTAGGCTTAATAACATTTTTTAAAAACCCGATTACCTGCAAAGTGTAATGTAGAACATAAACAGGTGTAACCATTCACAATCAACACATGCAATTTCTTGTTACGACTGCCGCCTACCGTTTTTGTCTTGTTATAGTTTATGGTTCGGCGCCGAACTGTGTTCTATATTTTCTGGCTTGAGCTGCGCTCCTAAGTATAGAAGACTCGATGCACCATAGTTGGCGTTAACGTTTTATGGCCATTTAAAAGAAATACCTAACAGAGAAGCAAAAAATATATATATCGAGATTCATATTGTTGCCGACGTTGTTGCAAGTGAAAAGGGAATTTGGAAAGGACCCTCCAAACATGCGTAACTGTCTCCGTGCATCTGTTACTGACACACCGGTAGATACTATCAGGCAGGTGGTGTCAACAAGGCCAGCTAATAATTTATTTAAAACGTGTTGACACCAAGGAAATGTAAAGATAGGATATTTTGTTTCTGGTGTGCATTCCAGATGCTCTCACTAGCTATAAGAAACCACTTCCAATAAGTAAATTAGCAATAGTAAAATGTCCAGTTATAGGATATTGAACAGCATCATTTGGAGGGTTCGCTTCCATGTTTTACTATATTGTCTCTCCCCCCCATAGATCAAAATAAAGTTGGGTGCAAGGAACAAGTACAGTACTGTTATTTCTAAAACTGCCAAGTGGGCAAACATTAAGACCTACAAACTTTTTGCAACCTACCCCGGGGTGCCTCGTACTTGTAACAATTAGATCACTGCCTATTCGTAGGAAACATGATCGCATCAACCTAATAATAATTTTTGATGCATTCAAAGGGGGTTTTAAAAAGTGGTGTTTGAAATTTTGTGTTTCAAGTGTTCAGCAATGTTAAGTACTTCTATTTGACCGAAAATAAATGTGATTTGTAAAAGCAGTGAGAATTTACATGGTGTCATTTATCCTTGCAGATTTTCCTCATGTTTAGCATTGGATTTGTGCATATATTTTTCTCCATTTCAGGATGCTACAGTATAAATAGTTGGTTTCAGAATTTACGTAGGAATTATCTGTGTGTCATTGAGCACATCCTTCATCGCTGAAGTTGCCTCGGGTTTCGTGAGATCTCATTTTTTTTCACTTCAACGATCAAGGCAGGAGGAGGCTAATCGGCTCGAGCACCTAATTTTTCTGAAGTGTCTAAATTCTAACCAAATGCTACATGCTAATTTGAGATCACATGATACACAATATCATGATATTTAAAAATCCTTCAGGAATGGAAATGCATTGGGCATTCACCTTTTGCACGCTTCATTCCTGGTGATACGTATAACGGCCCAAGATGTCTGATGGAGGAAAGATCTTTCTGCGACTGTCCTCACTTTTGCATGCCATGCTTTCTATTTGTGTCGATCTTTCTCAGGGCACCTGATGAACTTTTTACTGCCTCTATTGTCCCACAACCTCTGCAATATAACGTACACAACTTTTTCATTAATGTAGTAGAGCATTAGGTTGCATGGTGTCTGCTTATAAATATACTGCTTGGAGCATGTAAAAGTAAATACATAAATAAAATTATTTTCTGGAGTGCCTTGCGACATTCTCTACAGGAAGCAGCTGTCAGTGGTAAGTTGAGTAATAGATATCGCCTTGGTTGCTGAAAGTTCATTCCAGTAAACCCTGCATGTGCACCTCGGAGAATCCAAGAATTATGCGGAAAAAATTGTACGTCGGTAGAGTAGGCCTACCGATAATGAGAAATACGTAAGGAAATACGCGCGAAATTAATTGCATGACGTCATCGCGGAAAATCCTGGCCAATATTTGCATATAAATGGGCTTCAGTTCTGCCAGCCAGCTAAAGCAAAAGATAACTCTGCAGTTGACCATACGTGTAACTTGTGTAAGTCAACATGGGGAAAGTTATGGAGATCTTGATCGTCGTTTGCATGTGCCTAATACCGTCTCTTTCATTAGGTGAGTACAGTACAGTACAGCCAGTTACATCAAGTCAAATTAATTTGTCGAGTATTGTACGCTTATGCAACTGGAGATTTTTTTTTTTTAATTGAACAAAGTAATAAATTTTTATGGTTTTTGATGCAGGAATGGACTGCTCTCATCCTTACATCAAACTAGCTACAGGGTGCTACTATTTTAGTGGCAGTCACACTGCAAACTGGTGGAAGGCTGCTGAAGTTTGCAGAGCCTTGGATGGATACCTAGCAATTATAGGCGATCCTATAGAAAACGAGTCAATTCGCCAATATCTGATCAATCGTAAGTCACACACGATTATACGTACAGCACTGTACCAGAGCACTAACTGGTATGACCTAATTTGCAGAGGACCACAAGAATCATTATTACTTAGGCGGATATGACCTGGGCCACGAAGGTATTTGGTACTGGGAATCGACTAGAAAGCCGATCGACTATTTCGATTGGTACAAGCCTCAACCTGACAACTACAAAGATGTCGAGCACTGCCTGGAGATGAGAAACACCAGCAGTTTCCACTGGAACGACGTCTATTGCAGAAAGGACACGAACAGCTTCGTGTGCGAGGCTGCTATTCCAGAGAAGAAAGAGATAGTGTTACAAGTGACCGGAATTAAGCTTCAGGTAGAACCTGATGCCCAACAACCCGAAATAGACTGGAGGACATTTCAGGCCAGTTGATTAATGCGCCTATTTTTAACTGTGAATCAACTATTGCGATGACATTTTTATCACAAAAAAACAGCTTACCCACTTCCTCATGGGCGTAGTTGGAAAAATGATAACCCCAGAAAAGAGGTCATTCTGTACTGTCTTTGCTAATAAATGCGGTCGTCTTCATGAAGGGGCGTCTCTTTATTTGGTGCAATCGCAATCATTGCGGTTTTCAGCTACTTCCCGGAATTATTGTTGCTGATAAGTGCTGGTTAAAAGTGAGAGGTCGGCAAGGAAAATGTCTTATTCTGGAGTATCCACATTTGCTTATTAACAGCCATGATAATGTATTCCCTTTTCGTAATGTTCATATTGGCGGTAGTGCCCTTTGCGTCAGGTAAGTCCTATTATAATTTGAAGGGCTCGGAAGAAAAACAGTGGCGGTTAACATGTTTTTCACACGAGCTTTTCATTTATTAATAATTTAGTGGATGACATTAGGTTGATTCTTTCAAAAATGATATGCAGGACTAGTGTGTGAAAAAGGTTGGAGGTCAACGTCGACAGGATGTTACTACCTGAGCTACCCAGAGAGGCTGAACTGGTGGCAGGCAGTCGAGAGCTGCTACAGAAGAGGTGGCTACCTGGTGGTCATCCAGGACGCCACAGAAAACAGGATCATCAACAACATGATAGGGAAGGTACTACTGCACTTCATAATGTTTGGGATACCTCAAGATGTACTGAACCACCAATATTTCAGATGCCAAGTGCAGCAATTGGATCGGAGGGTACGACATGGGACATGAAGGACAATGGATCTGGGAGCACCAGAAGCACCCCATCAAATACTTCGACTGGCTTAGAGGTCAGCCCAACAACGGAGGCAGCAGCCAGAATCAACACTGCCTGGAGATCTGGAAGGAGAACCAGAACTCATACGTCTGGAACGACGAAGCCTGCACATTCACCAGGGCTTACATCTGCGAGTCCGACCCCATCCAGCCCATACCACCCGCTGTGCCATCTCCACCAGTACTGACCTGCGTGTGTCCATCAGGCGACGACGGATCCGTCCTAATCAAAAAGATCATCAACTTCACAGGAACACTCAGTCTGGACGTCCCAGGTTATCCGGATCCAAACTGCGGCCGGATTCCACAGCTCGACCCCAGGTCAGCCCCTGATGACCCCGAAATCCCACCAGCTACACAATAGAAGTGTACACTGCAGCAATAAAAATAATTTTAAAATTTTAGAATCTTAAAATTAAGCAATTGTGATTTCGATTGGTATTTTGTAGGATGAAAAATGCTTTATAATGGCACTTTATTTTTAATGTTTTGAATATTTGATTCCTGAGTGTCTTTAAGTTGTGTTTCCCAAATAATATCTGCAAGCTAACATTTTGGCTCAGCTTTGCAGCTAAGCGGGGTTTGTGAGAGCATATAAAAAAGCTCAAAGCTACGTATACTGTACGTCACATACATTCCTATCCTTATCAGTCTTTTTAGTGTTAATAATAAGAAGAGCAGATGATCTCTATTTTGAACAGAAAATGTAAGGGCAGCAATCCAGATATTCATGAGAGTGGACTCTGAAAGACTGAAAGGTCGCAGGAAGTTGCCATCCTCTCTGGTTCCTCGCAATCTCTTTGAGGTGCAAAACGCCCGCCATTTTTCCCTCGCTTGGAACTCTATCGCATTGAGGGCGACGCGACGGTTTCTTAAAACTGTCTGTGGCGATAGATGACACATGGCTCCGGTCATAGTGGTCTGACTTGTCCCATACTCGAAAGAAGCAAGCTCCAGTGTCGTTGTCATCTCCGAGTGTCCCTCATGCAGCGTCCAACAGCTTCAAGCGCGGCGGGCTCGGGCCGTCTTAGGGCGATGGTGCGGTGGGGTGGTCACATTCCTCCTTTGTTTCCCCACCCCCCTGGCGATATGGGCAACATCTGTATGCCAGATAAAATTGTAATCGCCGGATCTCCAAAGCTCGGCAAAGGTCATCTCTGTATGTGTTACCGTTTTTGAATAAAAAAATACGCGCCATGACCTTTGACTCAACCCTCGTATTATAAATTTTTTTCGTCTCCAAGAATTTCTTGACAAGTAAATTAATCATGCATAATGATTCTTTTATAACAGAAGGCATAAAGAATGAGCACTATTTGATGTGCCTAACCAAAGATCGTGGGTTCTTTACGAGAGAGCCCAAAAAAGAAGACCAGTGGCAGTAACAATACTTTTCTTTCTCTCTCATTTGTTTTGATTTTTGTGTTTGTATTTTTGTACTGAGCTTTTGCAATGATTTTTTTTTGTGGTTCTTCAAGAATCTGATATGTTTTGATAGGCTCTGGAGTATATTACATGAGCTAGGTGTTTAGGTATTTGAAGTAGTACAAAGAAAAGCGTGGTCCAAGTCAACTACATTCCTACAACATTGAATGAAAAGCACAATCGTTACTGAAATCGTGGATATGTAGTATACTGTAAATGGGAAACGTTAAACAGCCTTAGGAGTCTACAAGTGATTCACGCTTTTTACGGATTTTATGTACTATGCAAAATAATGGGAAAAACTGTTGCTTGAGGATGCTGGTTTCTGTTAACCCTTTCCTTCCAATGCTTATTGCATGCACATAAAAAAAAACTGCCACGACACTCAACGGCCATAATTTTTGGGGTCTTGTCCGTACAGGAATGAAAGGGTTATGAAATGCACAATATTTGAGGTGCGATTTCCTCACTCATGAAATTCCGGTTTGATCTTTTTTTTTTTCGACAAGTGGGGTTGCTACTGTAGTAGCCCTGTAGGCCCTAGGCCTATATATATATATATTTAAGGAAGAACGCACTGTTTGGGAATCCAGAGGTTTCCCGCCTGTATTTCGTGTTTCTTTGCTTCCCAGATATTAGACTGAGCACAACCGTATCATCTTTAATTTGTTCCTCAGGCTGGGAAATAAATCCTTATGAATGTGCATAAATTATTTTTATTTTGATTGCTATACTTTTCAACAATGTCATGATTGCTATAATATTCTTCACACTCCCTATTTTCCATAATTATTAGTTAGACTACTCTTGGACAAACCAGTTCATTATTGTTTGTATGCAGTCACCTTTATGAGATTTTCAGGCACTGACACAACTATTGCGATGTCATTTTTATCACAAAAAACAGCTTACCCACAGGCGTAACTTGGGAAAATGATAACCCCAAGAAAAGAGGTCACTGTGTTACTGTCTTTGCTAATAAATGTGGTCGTCTTCATGAAGGGGCGTCTCTTTGGTGCAATCGCATTGTGGTTTTCAGCTACTTCCCGGAATTGTGCTGATAAGTACTGGTTAAAAGTGAGAGGTCGGCAAGAAAAATGACTTATTCCCAGAGTATCCACATTTGCTTATTAACAGCGATGATGATGTATCCGCTTTTCATAATGTTCATATTGGCGGTGGTGCCCTTTGCATCAGGTAAGTCCTATATTATAATTTGAAGGGCTCGGAAGAAAAACATGTTTTTCACACGAGCCATTTATTAATTTAGTGGATGACATTAGGTTGATTCTTTCAAAATGATATGCAGGACTAGTGTGTGAAAAAGGTTGGAGGTCAACGTCGACAGGATGTTACTACCTGAGCTACCCAGAGAGGCTGAACTGGTGGCAGGCAGTCGAGAGCTGCTACAGAAGAGGTGGCTACCTGGTGGTCATCCAGGACGCCACAGAAAACAGGATCATCAACAACATGATACGGGAAGGTAACTGCACTTCATAATGTTTGGGATACCTCAAGATGTACTACTGAACCACCAATTTCAGATGCCAAGTGCAGCAATTGGATCGGAGGGTACGACTTGGGACACGAAGGACAATGGATCTGGGAGCACAAGAAGGACCCCATCAAATACTTCGACTGGCTTAGAGGTCAGCCCAACAACGGAGGCAGCACCCAGCCTCAACACTGCCTGGAGATCTGGAAGGAAAACCAGAACTCATACGTCTGGAACGACGAAGCCTGCACATTCACCAGGGCTTACATCTGCGAGTCCGACCCCATCCAGCCCATACCACCCGCTGTGCCATCTCCACCAGTCCAGGCCTGCGTGTGTCCATCAGGCGACGACGGATCCGTCCTAATCAAAAAGATCATCAACTTCACAGGAACACTCAGTCTGGACGGCCTCCCAGGTTATCCGGATCCAAACTGCGGCCGGATCCCACAGCTCGACCCCAGGTCAGCCCCTGATGACCCCGAAATCCCACCAGCTACGCAATAGAAGTGTATACACACAGCAATAAATAAAATACACATTCGAAAATTCGAACTTCCCTCTTTTTATCAGTACTATCGTCATATGAACAGGCTGGTAGCTCATCCGATATTATCACTTCTCTGGTGCTGACTGCTGTCTGCTGGTGCTGGTTCTGGTGCTGGTGGACCAGCATGGCTTCTGGTTAGGTATCCAGTAGCCATCCAGGAATGAGGGCCATGCACTGTCTTCGTCAGGTACTGAGAGGATGCAGTGTACGGTGCGTCTCCAGTGTGGCCGTAGCGGAGTCACCCATGGACATTTTCCTGGACCGGCTGTGCTCCAGGGCTGCACCTAGCCGCAATGGTCCATCCAAACATAGGTTGCGGAACACTACTAAACCGCTTGCAAGAGGCAGGGTGAAGCTACCGTTTACAGCAAGTACGGATGCAGATGTGTCGCTTGAAGCAGCCATTGCGGCCAGACAACTAGACCGAATGAGCAGCGTACTAACCCAGTGTATTCACAACGAGGTGGCTCCTGACTCAAAGTTGCTGGTGGCCGCTGTGAGGGTATGTTGCGATCTACAGGCTGAAGAGGTGTTCAAGCAGGCACGGTATTTGTTGAAATCTGCGTATCCCAGAAAGTGCGAGGAGCAGGGCAACCTGGAGCATTACAGGGCTGAGCTTCTGTGGAAGTCGGGGTACTGGTCGGAATCAATTTTGCTGTTTGGAACGCTGCTTGATGATCCACCGGTGAACCTTGGCCGCAAGTACCGCACAATGTCCACCTTTCTAGTCATGCAGCTGGTGGAACAGGGACTTGCGGATCACCTCCAAAGGTAATGTTCTTTGATAAAGAGCAGTTGAACATAATCACAATGCTTTTAAACCTTAGTGTAGTGGAGCTCGGAAGGGAGTGTGCAGAACGAAGCGACTACTACTTGCTGGGTGCCGTGTGGAAAGCATGTTTTCTCAGCCAGAGGCCGGACTTTCAGAGGGTAGCCGACGAACTGGTGATGGAGGAGCAGGATGGGATCCGCCTGGCGATATCCGGAAAGGTTGAAGGTGTGCTTCAGGCAGCCCTTGCACAGGAGAATGAACTCAACACAATCAGGAGATGCATCGAGTTAGTTCTGAGGCTCAAGCTTACTGAACTCTACCCGAAAGTATTTGCAGCACTCTTGGAACATCAGTGTGAGTTTCCAAATGCTCCAAAATTGAATGTCAACTTAAAAGTTATATGCGAAAGGCAAAAATTGCGGCTAGGTGTTGATAAGCAATGTACACAGCAGTTTTAAAATCTGCAGAATTGTATTTTTGTTACACAGGTTCACACGCAGACCTGCAGGGTGCTGCTTCCACAGTTGAGTACATGCGGAAGTACCATATCCAACTAAGTACTGCCCAGCTTGCAGTCTACCTAGGCCTTCTCAACCACTACAAGATTCAAGTCCCGTGGATGTTGCTCAAAATGAAGTACAATGGTGCAAAGAGGGCTGTAATACCATCAAAAGTTGAACCGGTAGCACCATTCAAATTAAGATTCTAGAGAGGATGGAAGTTTGTAATAAAAATGTAGTTTATATGAACTGTTATTTCATTCTGATGTTAGAAGAGCAGTAACAACTAAAAAAAAAAAAAGAAGAATACCATGGAGGAGTTGCGAATAATAACAGAAGGGACTGCAAGTGTCGAGTGCAAATGAATTAAAAAATACTTTTGTGCTACAGTTAATATGCAACCCAAAAACCTCAATAAACTCCGACCTTTATAAGGCACTGGTAACAAACAGGACGAGAGCAAAAATTGTCTGTAAAAATTGTGACCCAAACAGACCTGACAAATTATTGCAGATGGCTCAATATTCCAGTCCAATGCACAGGGAAAAACATGAGATTTACAACACACAACCGCATTGCAATTACAATGTTGCAGGCAAGGGGGGGGGAAAAAAATACAGCATGAAATAACCTGTCCTTAACTTTTTTTTTCCCACATTGTGAAAATTAATGAGTATGCCAGAAAAACCTTTATATACAAGAGGAAAAATTGCATTTGCACCTTCATAAACCAGCTCTATATATAAATATATATGTATAAATCATGAATGACATTTTCTCAATATTTTTTAAATCGAGCGGAACCCCCTAGTGGCGAGTTAAAAACAGCAGTTTGGAAGGGCAGCTTTTAACATTTTGTAGAGATGGATGGAGAAGGTAGGGAGAGGGGCGGAAATAAACACAAACAAATGGTTCAGTCTTGCAGCCCACTGATGTAGAAAAATATTCCTTCCATTGAAAGGAGACGTGGCAAATTTTATGAAGCAACTTCATCTGGAGGTGAGACTTCCTTCTCGACTGGTGGTGACACTGTCTCGTAGAACTTGGCCTGAAGCAAATAAGGGGAAAATTAATTAATTGCGTGTTAATTCAGTCAACGTCAGAGTGCACACACCAATCCATCCGCATGCAAAGTGAAACAGTGCGAAATGGTTACTATTGGTGAACTTGGTTATGGTGAATATTGGAATTGCTTGCTGCCAGTTATTTTTTTTTACATCAAAGATAAATATTCCTCCCTTGAGGAATATTTACAAAAGGTGTGATAGGAAAAAGTTTCAAATTTTAAAGTTCAGGTCACATCAATATAATACACATTCATAGTGCACTACAGGTACAATACTATTGCGGACACTCTCCCATAAGAAGAGCATGTGAAAGTGTGCAGAATAATATCGTGCCCATAGTACATAGCGTGGACACACAAATGAAATCCACCAAGTCAAAGTGTCGATTTTGAGTTACTTTCACCATTACTCATATCGACTTGAAACTACGACTTGTGCATCAAATTGTACTTTTGCACGTGCATGGTCTTGTTTGCATGGGAAATAGGCCTGTTTCCATATCGACTAGTGCGTCCGAAAATGAGGCCTTTTTAGGATAATATTTATTAATTGGTGGAAGTGATCAGGACTTCATAAACATATACAAAGGAGGAAGAGGAGGAAAACGTAACTTTGTGATACTGTTGGCTTTTCCGTGAAAATGTAACTAGAAAAACGCATGCAACATTCCATTGCTCACATGCGCAAGTCTACCTTTTTGCCTTTTAAAAGTGAGATAGCCATAGTTGCTTTGGCTCCTTCCTAATAAACGAAACTAATAAACCATGTGTCCGAGAATTTTGACCCCGACAATATATCAGTGATGTATTTGCGTAACATCAGTCATGTTATTTTGGTGATGTTCTGGGTACAGACCACCAGACGTGCTAGAGCAGAGCCCATGAACAATGGGAAGGTATATGAGAAGGTCGCACTCGATCCACAAATCGCTCAAGGGGCAGCCTGCCACAGTGCCACTGGGCCGATTCACTTCGGGCATCTGGCAAGAGAAGGGCAGGTCTCTCCTCACTCCAAGATAATCTGCAGCCTCTTGGTCAGACCACCAGATGTGGACAAGCAGGGGAGTCACACGTGACCACACAAGAGGACTGTGATTGGTTACCGGCCGTGCTTATGGCAGGGAGCATATACTACATAAGAGGCGCAAACTTATGTCGGCGCCTTTGTTGTTCGCGTCTTTCTGTTTATAGGGCGTTGCCAAGGCCGGCGGCCATCTTGACGTGTGTGGTATGCCAACGAGGTATAAATAGGGTACAGGCAAAAATAAGGTCCGCCATCTTTGATGGTTTTGGCTGCCATGGCAACTACATGGCAATAACACGCGCGAATTTGAATTCTATATTGGAAAATGGGTAAGTAAATTGTTATTGCCGTGTATTGCCATGGCAGCCCAAATCATCAAAGATGGCGGACCCCGCGGACCTTGACGGCCTGCCTGTACCCTATTTATACCTCGTTGACATCCCACACACTTCAAGATGGCCGCCAGCCTTGGCAACCCCATAAACAGAGAGACGAAAAAAATCTAATGTTTGCGCCTCTTATGTAGTATATGCTCCCTGCTTATGGCATGTGCTTGCACGTAGGATCTACCTGGAATAGATCGAAGACGCACGCACAAGGCGCAGATGCGAGCGGTGAATGTCACCACGAAACCACAATGCGTACCAACGGTGTTCCATCGAATTGTTGCATATCGATCTTGCCCTGGGGCAGATGGAAGCCACACGCACCAGAGTGCCAACAGTTGCGGCGCGGTGAATGGCAACCACAGGGCAACCAATGTCAACAAGAGGCCTACACGCACGCAGAAATGGCGTTCCAACCAAGTTCCAACGCACGCAACAGTACGAATTTCGCGCACAAGTTGTAGTTTCAAGACGATATGAGTTTAGACTTAAGCAATTATTCTGCTCTACTGCCTGGTGAAGTCCATTTAGTCCTAAGATTCATAATGAGGCAGCAAGACAGGATTTTCTGTCACTAGCGCATAAGCAAGTGCTTTGCCATTAATAATAATTAATTTTGAAACTGGTTTTCTCCACTTGGTGGATTTCACTTGTTTGCCGAGGACATAATGTGGCAGGTAATGCATAAAAATTGGTGTCACAGGGTCATGTGCCTCATGCTTTGCATGTAAGTACTGGGAGGCAGCTCCACTTTTGAATTACGGTGTAACCAAGTGATTGGTAAATACAGCTTCACATTCTAAAAACAAGTTAGCCCACTTGCTACAACTCTCTCTGGGGGATAAAAAGTGAACAATACCGCTATATAACAGTGGCGCTCCGTTTGCCATCACCTCCACCCCACCACCTATAAGGCGTCTACCAACAAAAACAACAAAAGATTTCATAAACACTAGATCAGCAGTACATGGCACAGCATCCAGTACTAGAATTTCTAATAGGCTATGTAAGTTGTAATGTAAAAAGTATAACATATAAAAGATGACACATAGTAAGTGACATGACAGCACATGAAAGCAAGAGGAGGATAAGTGAAATTCATGATATATCTAAGACAACACCCCAACTTTCATGGAAAGAAAGTTGATTATTTCGGATAGAGATCCATCATTTTTGAACTCCTAACACACCACTTGCACTTAATCCTTTTGTAAGAAAATTTTTATAAGCTTTGTCAGTATCGCTGCACAATCTGTATTGCCAGTACTTGAGGAAAACTGACCTCATCTGGTGGAGATGTGATCCCCATATCCCCCTGAGCCTGCTCCTCCTCGTCAGAATCCTCTTCTCCTGAGGAATCGCCCATGGCAGCATTTCCTCCCTTCCCGTCACCCTTGGAAGCCGCTGATGTCCCACCAAGGTGCTGGGGGACCCCAGTATTATTGTGTGCCTTGGCCTTTGAGAGCACATCGTAGCAGGTGAGACAGATGCGCAATGGCTTGGAAGACTGCATGGGCAACAGGAAGCGCTTGTTCGAGCAAGGGTTGCACACCACCGCTCCACATTTGCGGCAATGATGCTGGAAATAACAAAACACATGTAAAGCCCACACATTTCCTCAACAAAACTGATATCCAGCAGGTGGTCGGTGCATTGCATTTACGAACTGTGGGAAATGAATTGGAGACAGCAATAGAATGCTTCACGTCTTAAAGAGCATTATAAAAGTGCAGTTTTCATTTCATGGATGGCTGGCCATGTGGAACCAATTACTGCTTAAAATAGCATGTGTGATGCCTGCATACTTTGCTGCAGTGATGTCATACAATTTTAAAGATCCAAGAAAGAAGCCAATGGAAGGGGAAAATGCATTCACTATTAGTAACAGATACTGAAAACTATCAAATAGTACTAAGACTAGATACACCAGCCGAGAAAAAAAATCCTGCAGCCACCTGCATAAGTATGAGAACATTAAGTCATCAAACTAATTACGGTGAATTGCACAGGCATCAGCAAATTGAATTTGTCCTATCTACCATTAGATTAATTCTTCCACTAATCATCACTTGAAAGGATCCCACACATTCTGCCCACAACATTAAATTGTGTGAAAGGGATAATGACCACCCTGTCAATGCCATTGTGTCGGGCAGGAGTCCATATTGGGAAGGGCGCTAATTCTCATCAGTGAAAAGGAATTCCTGACTGTGCAGCATGAGTCCCATTGTATGCAAATATGAAGCTGTGCTATGCGTAGTATCTAATCAAAACCTGCAGCTTTCACAGGAGTGATTCACCATCTCCTCATGGTTCAATATTCTCAGAAGCCAACAACATTAAAAGTCCATATGGTATTACTCACCCTTCGATTAAGCATTGTAAACTGTGTCTTCTTGCAATGCATGCAAACGGCAGCCTCGGAGTCGGGCACCCAGACAGCTGCATGCTGCTCTATTGCTTTCTTGCCACCTGAAGGAAGACCCACAAATATTATTCTCATGGCAGTGACCAAGACCACGTACTCCAACTTGATTTAATTATTTACATTATAAAGGCATATAAAGAGAAAAAACATACTCTTCCTCAACAGATCCTCGATACACTTATTAATGTGTGCCATCCACTCCTGCTTCTCTGTTGTAGTGGCAGCATACACAGCAAAAGACTTGGACGCGGTACAGATGAGCCAACCATTGCGAAGCTCTTCATATGGTATGAAAAGATGCAACAGTATTAATATAATATCACAATAATAATGCAAAACAATTGCAGCACTTTAAAATGTCTCTCATAAAATAATATTGTAAAAGGTTAACACTATTTTGATACAATTTGGTTAATAATTCTTCATATTTACATCCAAGATTTTACTATTCCCGTTCATATGGTGTACTGCATGAGTCACAGTGTTGCTTTTCTCATATTTTAGCATTTCAACTCTATATATGCAAGATGTTATTGCAATATACCATGCACATGGTAACTGAATACTCATGACTCATGTGTAGGTAGCAAAGCTGAAAATGTGTCATACACAACATGCCTATCTGAGTGTACAGAGCAGTTAGTTACAAATGCCTGCAGACATTTGGGCAAACAGCATATGCCCGGTTCTAATATCAGTATGAGAAATATCTGTAAAGAGACTTAATGTTTACATACCCTAGGCCTACATCTAAAATTGACCCATTATCTTATCCAAGCTCTTCCAGTTTAAAACAACACAATTTTAATACATTCAACAACACAAGAGATCAGATTTTAATCCAGATAGTGCCATTCTGTACATGACAAGAGGTTTCAATGACCAATGAAGAAAGATAGCTAAACTTACGTCCATCGTCCTCAAGAGTCTGCAGCTTAACCTCTTCAAGAGGAATGATGTGCTGCTTGTTGTACTTCTTCTTGTTGATTACAATATTGCCATAAACCAATATGTCATTGAAGAGGAAGAACTGCCTGGGTTTTGGCTTCTTCCGACACATCTTGGTCAGCACCCCCTCTCCAACGAGCACCCTCCCTGGAACACCCAAGGGCTGCCCCGAGCTGCCGAAACAGCTCTCCACCATGGCAATGCGGCGGGCATTTGCCTCACTGTTAACTGAAGGAGAAAAACATGGCAATGAGTAAGAAAAACCACTTAGGCCGGGTTGCACCGGCACCCGGAAAATTTATCTGGCCGAAGAAGAGCCAGAACAGTTTGTTGTTCGTTATTGACAACAATGAATAACAAACTATCCAGGCTCTTCTGCGGCCAGATAAATTTTCCAGGAGCCGGTGCAACCAGGCCTAAGAATTATTTTTCATGCAATAATTCCCCATGATAACTTATTACACGGTGGAGCCAGCATTTTTTTGTCGAACTTTGAAGTGTATTTTTAAATATTAATATTGATTGTTCTGGTGCCGTACAAACATAACAGATGTGGTTCCTTAAGTCACCTTGGGATGGGCAGCACTGAAGCTAATTAATGTGTCAGTTAATAAGAAAAGAAGCCATGCTGGAACAGTACTAATCGCTGAAGCGTAACATCAACACACCCACTTCGTAGCGATTCACTTCGCCCCAATCTGTCACCTGCCTAGCCACAAACCACGCAATTTTTGGCACTTGTCATCTCTCTCGTATCATCCTGCATGACTAACAAGCACCATCGATACGGCCATAATTGCCAAGAATGACGCCCATTCCCTGGCACACATGCCAAACATTTTTTTTAAAGAGCCCTCATACGATAGCCATGTCGCAGGTTAAGGTCACTGCCCAAGGTCAACAATTCAAGGCTGAGCCACATTTTCGCCTACTAATTAGCCAAAAAATCAGCCAATTTTTCAGTACATAGACATAGGACCACATAACATGCTGTAGGATTATTATTATTATTATTATTATTATTATTATTATTATTATTATGTGGCTGTTCTGTCGGCAACTGACATTGCACCAAATGACCTGCTGTAGGAACATTATTATTATTATTATTATGTGGCTGTTCTGTCGGCAACTACTGAGAATGCAAACTGTTCTGTCCATCAGAATTTTTCCTTCCAAAGTCAGCGACTAGGCCCAGGTCCTTTCTTCTTCATCGACCCTTGACCCCGCCGGTGTCCACAAGCGTCTCTTCCCTTCTTCCTTGTGCCATCCCTTGACCACACAGTTAGTACCCAGAGCCCCCAGAAATATTCTTCCACCTACCCAATCGGTCCACCATCTTTCCTCGGACTCTCCTCTTTCCCCAGCCAGCCCGAGAGAGTTTCGCCCTCTTCCCCTCCTCGCTTTTTTTTTCTTTTTTTTCTTCTTTCTTTTTGTCGCCTCCTTTTGACTCACTCGTTCTGTTGGATCCCTTGCTTCCGATATGGACCAAACTCATAGCGATACAGTAATCAGATATGACGCACACGTTAATTAAAATAATTAGGAACGCAATTAATCACACGTTGCTAATCATGTTTGTAATCCTGATGTATGTTGGCTACCATGCATCTCATGACTCAATTAAGCAGCTAACAAGATGGGTTGTAAGCTGCTACTTTTAATCCCGCTCTTCTAATGCGCACAGGCTTTCAACAGTACTTATATTGCACTTACAGACAATTACAGGCCGTACAATTAACAACTACATGTTCGCTGATGCAGTACTGGTTTATTACCTGGCGTACTGTAAGAACAGGAGTGACATGCTGCTTATTAGGCGAGCTTCATTAGCTGTGTTGTTTCCGGCCCGTCACGTGAGGCGCCGCCATTACTTCATCGGAGTTGATAAATGTTCGATCTGTTGTAGCGTCTCCTTCCTTTTGGTCTTTTCCCCATTCCCCTGTGGCCTCTGAGGACTTCCAAGGAACGAGCAATGCCGGTGTGCGGTCCTAAGCTCTCCCTCTGCTGCACCATCATCAGCATATGGGGAATCTTCCAGCTGGTGAGGCCTTTTAAAAAGGGAACATTCCATTTGGAATAATGGCTGGGTTGGGTTTTGGAGCTTAATTAATAATGTTTTGTTTCTTCAGGTGCTGATGGGCATCTTCTTTTACTTCAACTGCGTCACGCTTGTGGACGATGCGATGCCAAAGGGGTATATCTACACTTCAGACGCGCAGTTCCAGAAGGATGTGGTTAAAAACTATACCCAGGTGGGTTTATCCTATCAAGTGATATGTCCATGGTCAAATGTTAATTAAAACTATTATTAAAAGTTACGTATTGCGTACACTGTAAACCACGATACATTAAAAGAGCATCACTGCTGAGTCTCTCGTTGAACATCAATTTTTAATGCACCTGTGATGCTCCCGTGATGCTTTTTTGTTGCTAAAAAGCATCACAAGAGCATTAGAAGGACATTAAGAATTGATGTTCCATGAGAGAGACTCCACTGTCACCAGTGATGCTCTTTCTAATGTTTTGCTGTTTACAGTGTAGTTTGTGCCCCCCTAAACAAGCCTAGGGCTTCAGAACGGGGTAATAAACTAAAAATTAATGAAATATTGCTTAGTTTAGGCAACAGATTATTTGCGAATCACGGTTAATTTGCAAGGTTGAAGTTTACCCGAGCACAAATTCTCAACAGATAAAATGGAATCCCATCCGCCACGGAATTTCGCAGAGTAGCGACTTGTAGACAAATAACACTGCATGATGGTATAGCATTTAAAAAATGAATTGCGATAATTGCGATAATGGTGCAGATTTTTCAAATTAAATGCATGGGCCGAACAGCACCATAGTGTCTTCCCCCTTGAGAAGCAACTAACGATCAATTATTTTTTCTTTCAGAATGCCCACAACTGCTGGATTGCTGCCTGCCTGTATTTGGCAACCTTAGCTGTCTCGGCACATCAGCTGTACATGAACAACAAGGGATCAACTCGGCCGTGAAGGGAAAGCAAATTATCAAATTCACTTGTCAAAATTTGAGCAGAAGAAAGGATGTGAATAGATGCGACTTTTTGTTCAATACATGTATTAATTGTTGTTACTTCTGATAGTTATGTTTACATTCCAGGTCTGTAAATAAATAAATAAATGTTGATTGCACCCATTTATTTTTGTCTTTGAGGCACTATACAAAATACACTGGGGCCATTGAAACCTGTTGGCACTTGTCCTTGCAGTTTGCTCTGCAAGTGCAATACAAAGAAATAATAGTCTTAGAAAAAATGCCTGTCATTGCGAATGTTATGTCACTCACATGCTCGTACAGAAATTACCTATTGGCACGCTTCGGACAATGGCGTTAAGAATGTTTGCTGCTGTGCTAAGCCATGCAACACGTGTTGCATGAATTGAAGGAATGTTAATGCTTATACTGCGAAAATAAAAGGCAGTGGCTTGTTGAAGTGTATGCAACTAGCTTTCTACCAGTTTGATGAAGACTGATTTCCCTACAAAATAAAGGAAATGAAAAAAAATGGCAGACTTATGTGATGTGACTACTCAGTTCCAATATCGGAAACGAATGGAACCATGACCTTGCAGCTCCTACAAAAATGGACGGTAGTAAATGTTTGCACTACTCTCAGGTTCGGTGCCTGCGAACTACAGTACTGACTTCCGCCACAAAAATTAACGTCAACTCTTTGAAAGCAACAATGGGCAAAGGCATTATTTGGCATTTGAAAATTTCTGAGGGCAAGGCAAACACTTGCTACTGAGTACTCTCTGAAGGTAGCAACTCTTCTACCCATTCTTCTGATAAATCTTGTCCAACAAGTCAAAGAACATCTTGTGTGGCAGCCCCCTGGAAATCTGCTGGATACGGGTGCAAACAAGGTCGTGCTGCTGCTCTTCGTAGGTGGTGTACATATGCGGCAGGCCCATCTCGGAATACAGGCGCCTCACTGCTTCCTCCTTCTCTGGGTCCTTGCTCCCGTAGCAGTCTTCCAGTACCTTCTTCTGTTGCATGTTGGCCCGCTGGAGGGCAACCACTGCCAGCCAGCTGCACTTCCCATCACGTATGTCTGCGCCAACCTTGCCTGTCAGTTCTGGATCTCCGAAGCAATCCAAGTAGTCGTCCTAATGTGAGAAGGATTTCATTTTAAAATTTCCCATTCAAACTCTGATCAATAATGCCATGAGTTATATCCAAGGGCCACACACACGGCCCTGGCTAGGCGATTCTATGCTGGATTGCGTGAGAGGAATCAGAGGCTGAGAATGGGCAACAATACTAACCTGCACTTGGAAGAAATGTCCCATCTCGAGAAGGATGGTCTTTGCCTGCCTGTGCATCTCTTCGTCAGTGATGCCAGCCATGTAGAGGGCGAGCCCAACAGGCAGGTGGAAATTCGAGGAGCTGTTCTTGTACTTGATGATAGCACTGTACCGATCCATGGTGAACTTGTCCAGAGAGGCCGACTGCATGTCTAGCGCCTGGCCCATTGCTGTCTTCAGTGTTACGTTGTGGAATAGCTCCATGCAGTCCAAGTAATATGGTTTGTCCTGCAACAGATATAGGTCATGCCAATGGAGATAACTTTTGGTTCCGTCCGCCAACATACCTGGAAATATCGCCTGAGGATATGGTAAATCCCAGCCTCCACCAGAATGGCATCGTTACATGCGGAAAGCCCAACGCCTTCCTTCCTATGCCAGCATGTCCTTCCCCTCCGTGACTCTGCCTGGTCCATGATGTCGTCGTACATGAGAGAAAATGCCTGCAGCATCTCCACGCACCAGCCCATTATCTGAACCAGTTGAATATTCTCGGCTGTTAGGTGCTCAGGCTTGCACAGATGGCGATAGGCAAACAAGACTGTCAATCCACAAGTCTTTCGACCTCCAGACACATTGTACTGAAGTACCTGCAACACAATGCACATAATTGTAACAGCTGACAACTCATTGAATTTCCAACTAGGACGCACTTTGGAGAACCACTTGTTGACATCCGGGATATCCAAGTTGCGTCCAGCATCAGTCAGCTCACGAACAACATCAGGAAAAACGGCCATAAAGTCCCTCTTTTCCTTCTTGCTCACCACGTCACCAGTCACTATCGCAGGCACCACATAGCTATCGACATGGAAAATGTTAAAACCGGTTAAAACGAATTTTGTTGCGACTTACCTCCGCTTCAAGCTTGCGTTCAAAACTGGCAACGCAGTCGTGCACCGAAGCGTGTGCGACAATGGTTTTTGCACAGCCAGGTGCTTCCCAAGGAGACTCAGCCTGTTCATGCCTACGCTTAAATGGCTCCAACGCACGGCACAACTCATGTTTCCAATATGCTCAACACCAAACTACCATAACGTCCGGTGGAACTCTCTGAAAGTACAGCTCGTTAGGAACATACAAGTAGTAAACATTGTTTAAACATCAACATCCAACAACCTGTTAACCTCTGCTAACTGCTCTTAAATACCCCCCAGTACCCTGTATACCCTCCAGACAACAGCCAAAACCAAGTAGATCACTCCTTGCAAGAGCTTGGTTCCTGTCACATTAATAAACTCAACCACTAAAACTTACTAGGGTTGGAAATAAAACCGAGGCTGGGCGCTGCAGCACCTGACCTGGTGTCAAACTGAGCTGGGAATAGAAGCCGTATGCGTAGTTGCATGAATTAAAGAGCAATGAGAGGGTGGGAAAGGGGGACAAAAAAGTGCGATGGGAAAAGAGAGAGAGAGAAGCTCAAGGTCGAGTCAATCGTCACACGTGGTAATAAACACGCGCTTTTTTTTTCAGTCTCTTCCGGGGGTTGGGTTTGCTCAATAATCTGTCCAGGTTGATTATTAAATTGGTCTGTTTTTATATGTGAGATGACCTCTAATTCATAGTTGGGGCAATAATAGACGTGGCGATTATTGTCACCCAACCTATACATAGCCTACACTACCTATGATAATAATTAGACCCAATCTCTTATGAAATTCAGTGTCAAGTACACTGTACACTGTACTAACCTTGCGCATCTGCAAAATTCCTACAATTATTGTTGAACATTGCATGGAATTATGCGTGCCTCAACGGCAGGTACTTTATTATTAGGGTGGTACTGTAGTTATAAAAATAAATTGCGGACTAATGAGCAGCGTCATGCACTGTTGAGGACGTTGTACATATTGCAGTCCTTCACTTACCTTGTTACAGCATATGAATCAATAATATGAAGAGGCTGCAAATACGCAAGGTGCTGATCATATATTGATTCATGACTTGCTCATTTACTGGTCACGAATTTAATTTTTATGCGCTGCGTTTCACACTGTAGTACATATGTTTCAAAATTAATAGAAATGAAGATACAACCTGAAACGACAAAAAAATAAAGGGATCTCCTGACATAATGTAGAGCTGGCAGAAAAATATGTCTTGATCAAGCTCATTCGTCATTCAAGGACCTTTGGGAAGCTAATTAGCAAAGTAAACCTGTCATATTGTTATATGAAAAGGAAGGCCTTCAGAAACATGATAGTCCCATATGGATTAATAATTTTTGCTAATATTAGTCTAAGCCACTCTTGGGGTCCTCAATAGCACCACTTTTATTCCAAGGTCATTCTCATCCTGTTGCAGCCAGTAGTATGATGCCATAGACAGCTATCTGCAACCAGACTGTTAAGTTTTACCCCAGAGCGTAACACTGCAATAATTGTAAGTAATTAAACAACACTTTATTACACAACACAAATAAATTACATGAAACAAACGAGGACAAGGTAAATGGTAACATTCACAGACACACGGACAAACACAATCTCTCTTTTTTTTTAAACAATTTTCCCTTTTTATCCACATTGACAAGATGCCCATGGTTTATGACTTTTGACACAGATATGTAACAAACATGACCTTAGATATTCCTGTGGTAAATTTTGTCCAAAATGGTTTTGCATAGAGTTTGCAGCTGCCTAGAAGGCAAATGGTCAATGTCATCATGGAGAGAGGTGTACATCTCCTCTTCAAACTCGGAGTAGAGACGAGGCAGCTCCAGAACTTGGTACAGGGCCTTCACTTTAGCTACTTTGGCAGGATCATGACTTCCGTAGCACTCCTGCAAAACACCCCAGAAGTAATCTGCTTGTAAGTCAAAGGTACTGTTTACAGGTTCATGATAGGAGGAACAGGATGTGGGCCTGGGGGGTGCCTATTTATAGTTTAGAAAAACACAGGCTGAGTAGCCAGCTCTGCACAGATCTTTGCCTCTTCGTGTTGGTCTTATTAACCTTCTGCTCTGCATAACGTAATCAGAACTGGCCCTCATGAATTGTATTATTTCTATTTGCTACGTTCTGTACATTTTTGTCACGTATAGGAGAGACTTGTTAAGTACAGAAAAATTTTGTGCAACAAAGTAATTCTACTAAATACAATAAGTTTCACTGCATTAGTAAAAACTGCTAAAGTGTGGCGCATAAGATGTACAGAATGCAGAGATTCAATCATTACTTATTGAACTTTTCTCATTAATTTGACTGAAGTGCACATACCAAATATTCGACGATAAAAATGGAGTTATCAGGGAGTCTCTTGATATCATAGTTACTTATATGAGATTTTTTACAGAGGGTTGTGCAAAAGTTGTACACTTCCTCTTAAATTCTTGTTGCTTAGGATATTCCAATATGAAATTGTCCAGATTGATTTGGGAGACTTTTGTGTCTTGCAGTAAGTTTTGTCGGGGTGGTTCGGAGATGGAATAATCAGCATGATGAATCCTGTCACTCGAAAAATTCCGGATGGAACCAAACTTTTCATGGGATTACTTTGCAATGGAACCAAAATTGCCTAGTTAAATTCTTGTAATTTTGTCATGGGATATGCCGAAAACATTCCTTTATCGAAATCCTGTCATTATCATAGTGGTCATATCTTCCTCCCTAGGCAACCATACGTGGGTCCATCTGTCAGGCTGTTTCCATACAAAAAGATGTCACGTGTTTTGTTAAACATGAAAAACTCGAGCAGAATCTTAATTGTGCAATTGCATTCACATGAAGTGGCTTATATCTCACTGCTAGGGAATCAGCAACAATTTAAAATTCATATGCAGTTCAAAAATTCATCCTCTAGTCATGACCAAGGGATGCGAATAATTTCTGTGAGTCAAGAACAACCAACTGACCTGCAACACCTGTCTATGTTCAGAAGTGGCAGCTTTTAAGGCAGTGACTGCAAGCCAGGTACACTTTCCCTCCTGTATGTCTGTCCCAACTTTCCCGGTGATTTCAGAGTCTCCAAAGCAGTCCAAGTAGTCATCCTGTGCTTGGAAGAAGTGTCCCACTTTGAGCAGGATCTCCGCCATCTGAGAATGAAGTTCCCCATCCGCTATGCCCACCATATGCATAGCCAGGGAGACGGGCAAGCAGAAGGAGTAGTAGGCGGTCTTGTACTTGACTATGGCTGCATACTTGTCCTCTGTGAACAGGTGCAGCTGGGGCTTTGACTCAGAGCTGGTCAGGAGGTCCAGTGCCTGACCACGACTTGTTTTAAAAGTTACCTGAAATGGAAATCATTCTGTTTTATGGCAATCCTTCTGTATACTGCACAGTGTAATCAAGAATCATTTATTCAAAGAACTGCAACACAATATTAATTCACCTTGAACACTTGTTATGCTATACCTACAGAATGAAACAGCTCGAGGCAGTTGAGGTAGTATGGCTGTCCCTTGTGATGCTTTTCCAGAAGCATGTAGATCCCAGACTCGAGCAAGAAAGCATCGTTGATGGCTCCAAGTCCCACCTGGCAGTGCCTGTACCAGCATGGCTGGCCTCGACGTGTCTCCGAGCCATCCATTATGTCGTCGGCTACCAGGAAGAATGCCTGCAACTGTTTAAAAGGGGGTTGAACATTAATAAATTTACCAGTTGTAGACGTCTCCCTGGATGCACAAATACTAACCAGTTCAACACACCATCCCATTATGTGCACCAGCCTCAAGTCAGCATTGCCGCATTCCCCCTCTTTGAGCAGCTTGTATGCCGTGAGGACAGTAAGACCCCTGGCAAGCTTTCCTCCGACCACATTGTAGTTGAGCACCTTCTCGAACCAGGAGGAGGCCTCCTTCGTGTCATGCTGGCCTGTCTGAGTCAGGTCACGCACAACCTCAGGAAACACAGAGAGGAACTCCACCTGGTCATCCATCATGGTGGCTGCTGCAGTCTGGACACATCTGAAATTGCCAGCAAGATTTTAGTCCATGTATCTCTATTTACCTTAGTTCATGATGCTACACGTTCCTCTTTTAGCAAGCCAATCATAGTCCCTTGGTTTGTTTAGAAATTTTGTTTGCAGTACAGATTTAAAAGGAAGTACCATGAGAACCAATCACACACCAGTTCATAATATATTTGTTCACATAACAACTCCAATGCTGCAAACTTGTGCATAACAGCCTTGCTACATGCACATGCCAACTAGTGGCTCAACATCTGCGTGTAAATCAAGCTCAAGGCTCATTATTAATCCCTTTTGACACCACAAGCATAAATTAATCGCTGCCAACCCTAGCAACATATCGTTTTGCCCAGTTTCATGTCCACATCCCAACATTCAGGCAACGTTACTCTTGCATTTTTACATAATCACTTATTCATCATCTCTTGCTGAATATTCTAATGCAGCTCTATATGTCAGCCAAGGCCCTCCGAAACACCAATTTCCCTCACTCTACTGCTTTCTTTACCAGTAATTTTCACATGGTAAAGTCTGGGGAGGCAGAGTTGCGCTGCGGAAACGTATGCGCCCACGGATGTAAGTGTCCCGGGATTTCCCCCTTTCATCTCGTGCAGAGTTTGGGGTCATCTCTGGCTTCGTCTCGGGTGGGATTCCTTGGGACTAACCACCCTGGTGAGTTCACAAAATGACCATAGCAACGACATTTCACATCCCCTCGCTCGCAGTACACGGGGCGATACGGAAAAGGGCCAACACAGCTTGTATGCCTAAAATGCAAATAAAGGTACCATGCCAAATGCCCATCAAATTGGCAGTGCACTAACCCATTAATAATAATAATAATAATAATAATAATAATAATAATAATAATAATAATAATAATAATAATATTATGATAAAATCAGTTATGCACAGAATTTATCTTCATCGTATGGCCTGACCCCGCTGCTTCCATACTTATGGTGCTGTTCTAATGTCGCATCATTTACTGAACATTAACTTGACTTTCCCTGTTGCTATGTTCCAACCCTTTCTGTGCCCTGCATCTGTTTCACATCATGCTTACGGCCTGGGTGTGGATACTCCGACCCTTCGTAGCGGTGCGGTGTGCAGCTGGCAGGCTGCTCGTCTCCACCTGAAGGGCTTGAGGTATCGGCAGAAGCGGATCATCAGAGGCAGTGGCAGCATCCTTTGGCATCAATAAATGCAGGCATCCTATAAATATATATGTCAACCTGACTTTGATTAGTTGGCAGTCGTGGTCCCTTTTGCCCCCACTGATGCCCTGCTGTTGCTTCTATTTCTGGAAGTGGGCCAAGAGGAGGACAGGGCCAAAGCCACACTCGGCTGGCTCGGCCTAGAACTTGACCTCCTTTTTACCCTCCAGGCAAACTACCCACACCAAGTGCTGCATTCCACACCGTTTCATTCTCCGCCCACCGAAACGTTGACTTGCTACACCCACCAAATACTCATCCATATTTTTTGGAGAAATTTTAATTTCAGGAATTTCGGGAGGATGGAGAATGAAAGAAAAAAAACATGTGAAAGCATGCGACCTACTTTTGACGTATTTCCAACACTAGATTAGCTGACGTGTTAAAATGTAGTTAAATGTTTCATCGGTCATATTTAATCTAGATGTGTAATCAATATTAGATTGATAAATAATACGAATTTTATTAACTACGGATGTTTTTGGGTGATGGGTAATTCCAACCCTGTTTTTATATTGCACATGTTCTACCGGCTCACGTTGCGTTGGTTTGCAGGCAGATTTGCAAGTGTCGAATGCAATTTTTGAAGCTGAATTCGCATCTTGGACATGCAGGAAATCAGCCTGGACACTTTATGCTGGAGATACGGACAGAGTACAATGCACAGAAGTGCATTTCCACTTTCCTTCAAGCCAGGATGAGTATTTACCACTACGTAAGTATCATCCTATTAACCTGATACGTTAGCAGAGAGAAATAATTGGGCCATCATTTGCATGTAACCAAGGGTCACGGAAGAAGGACAGGAAGCCCTGGAAAGGATGTGGAACACATGATCTGGATATAATAACGTAACGGAGCTCCTCTTCTACGGTGGGGTCGCCACAGGTCTTGCACCTGAAGAAAACCGGGCAAAGCACGATCATGCAACCACCTCCCGCAAACCACCCCGTCAGACCCCCCAAAGGTGATGAGATAAGAGGGTAGTGTCCAGACCTTAGTATTGCCATTTTTCCAAGGTGGCGGCGTGTTCCCCCACACCAATTGCAGTCAACTTTGGATATCGTCGGCCGGCGATCAAAAACTCGCAACTACATTTTGCGCGAAAATGGACTTACGTACCTCGTAAGTCCCTTTGCACAACTTTGCAACAGTGTACATGAATTCAACATCATCCTCATGAAAAGTAAGGTTTACGTTATGCTATACTGTAGGAATAATTGTCAGCATGAACAGAAAACATGATTTTACAAAATGTTTTTTGTCCCACCTGTAAAATTTGGTCTTGAGGAGTTACGAGGTTTTGATGGCCGGCCGACGATATGTTGTTCTTCACATTTTTCTGAACATATGGTGAAAATCTCATTTCTATTGCAAATTTTTGGGGGTTAGGGGTATATTTTTCCATATCTATCCTGGACTAATTGACTTCTTTCACATGATAAAATAATTATCTTGAATTTGATAAAAAAAAACAGGTTATTGCTAGCTTGTAAATGTACCTTTTAGACATTAAATAGGGACTTCTACCCGTTCAACAGGCCCTAGACCCCACACCCCAGTACCTTTTTGTGGACCATCCTGTACATTGCATTCTTTGCAGGTCATTATTCAATATGTTCCAAGAAGACGAGCAGTTGCAAGCTATGCTATCTGCCTTGATACTTCCATTGTGGCTGGTGATCCGGAAACATGACAGAAACCACATGGTTCTACAGGCACTTACGTTACCAACTGACCTGCTATACCAGAGAGGACATTAGAAACTGGAAAAGTTTGGCTCCAGCAACTAATCAATGTGGTGAGTAGTATTGGCAGAGCATGGCCAACCTATGAAAAAAATGTAGCCAGCAATAAGCAGTCAAGTAGGTTATGAAAGGTCACTTCCTCCAGATATAAGAATAAGCATTAGCGAGACTAGCAGCAACTGATCTGATATGCACTGCATGCTGCCGTAAGGTGGGCCTGTTGCATTGCTACAATCTTTGGTAGGGGGGGCCAGAAGAGCCACAACCTCTATTTTCTGGCCTTCCTCTAACCTCAGGTCAACACCATCCACCAATTCAACCTCTTGACATGGCTCCATCACATGCCAGATCACATTTTCGCCTCCATTGGGCATTTGTCATGATCAACTGGTGATACTGTGCCATGTGCCTACCCTGCTTAGATGATAATATGTGGGGTTATGCCATCGCAGTCAGGCTCATGCACTCCTACCACAAAAGCTGCTATCTTTCCTGGTGAGAGTTGGTCTGGTTCCGCCACTAATGAAGCTATCTCCTCTTCTGCAGCTAATAGCCTTTTTTGTGCATATTGTGATGGGTCTTGGGGCACTTACACCTTTCCATCTTCAAATGCCAGGGTCACTTCCCACTCTGTCATCCAGTCCATGCCCAGCAAGAGTTGAAAAGACAATGTCTGCACCACTACTTCATGACATGGTAATCGGTTCCTCTGCCAATGAAGCTCTAGTTCAACTGTCCCAGCAGCTCCACTAGCATGCCATCGCCAACCACAATCAGAAGACAATCTCAGTCCCTGGTCTACAGCTGCTGTTGTGCACTACACCCTCTCTCACACCACTCTGTGTCTGTGTCTTATATGTCCCAGCTACGAATCTGATATGACTCACTCGAGGGCAAAGAGTGTCGACACTCTTCCTCCAGCACACTATGGCGTTTGTGCAACGATATTTTTCTCTCTCCCAGGTGACTTACCTAAAATTCATGCGAGTCCATTCACCATCAATTCTTTCACTTTTGGGCACTTCAACTTCCATCAAAATTGGTTGAGCATCTGCATGCTAAGAGCTATGAACCTTTTCATGTGGTAGAGTGTGGTATGGCATGGATAAAAATAGACTTTACATTACATCGTTTCTGTCATATCAGTGTATGGGGATATTTCATAAATTATTTCCAAGTCAAATTTTATAGTTTTGTGGTATACTTATTAATCTTAATGCAATATATTAAATCTTAGGATTTCCCCTCAGTCTCCCCTCAAAGCCTGAGTACAACCTGCATAATTATGAACTTGTCCTAGTGCAGTTTCTATCCCATGCAAGTTCGAATGCCCCTGTAGTTTACAACCAATATATTACAACATGTACTGATGAAAAGTGCAACTGCAAGGTTTTTTCCTCCCAATTCCTATCCGAATCAGAATCAGATGTAGAGTGAAACATAATCCTACACACTCACTCAGTAAGGTAATATTCCTGGCTCCAACATCAAGTTTTCTGTAACAAAAGTAACAAACTGAAATCCTACCTTTCTTCTGGAATCTAATGCCGGAATATCTGACGCAACTAGTTACCTTCCCATCTGGTTGTCATCATAGTACAGTCTGAAATCAGTTATTATGGGGAGCATAGTGTTGATGTAAATAGACATAATTACCAGTTAACAATCAGTCAGTTTAATGACAAAATATTGTACTGTTCCTTAATTTGTACATTACTTTCATCCTTTGCATAACAGTGTTACATCCTAACGTACAGTAGATAGCTCAGTCATAGACATTACAAAAATATCTCAAAAGGAGAGGAATGAATGTACAGTGTGCCCTCTGCATCCGCGGAGGATTGGTTAGAGGCCCCGCCGTTGATTTTGGTACTTGCAGATGCCCAAGTACCTTACATAAAAAGATGTAGTATATGCATGTACCTATGCACATACTCCTGTATACTTACTACACTGTAAATGCTACATGTAAATAGTTGTTAGTCTCTATTGTTGTGCTTGTCATGTGGCAAATTCAAGCTTTGTATACTGACTAGCTTTTTAAAACAAGTACTTTCAATGTGCAGTTGGTTGAATCAATGGATACAGAGCCCACGGATGGGAAGAGCCCACTGTACATTTACATTGGATAATACCACTATACATGAATATCAATATCTGTGTTGAAAGGCATTACAGATCAATTCCTGAGATATGTTAAGATTGAGCTACACGTAATGGTCTCTCTCAGTCTGACGATAAGTCCTTATCACAATGACATTACCATGATAGCTAAATTGCAATAACTGAACTTTGTGATATCAAAACACCACATTACAAGAATCCAAGTGAACCATGATTTGGAATGCAAGAGATTGCATTGACTCAGTTTAATTCACTTTTTGTGTACTCTTCCGAACAGTCCAAACTGACGAGATTTTCTCATCCCCTCCTCAAATTTCTTGCCTGTAGAACTTTGGTTCAGCAACTTCTGAAGCAACTTGCGAGTTTCTTGGGATGAGTCGATTGCCTGGTACAGGGCAGTATCCCGTTCGGTTGATCCACTTGGCTGTTGTGCTGTAGCAAGGCTGATGGGCCTGAAAATGAGAAGACATGATCTGTTGTAATTTGTAAAATACTGGCTGTTAAGGACAGGGTTGCCTAAGTTGCTGCAGAATTACACGACATCTGAATCCAGGGAAAGTAAAATCACGTTACTGAACTTTTGATCATCTGCAGTTGCAACGTTGTCTTTAAAATTTGCTAGGAAGACCGAAGTCTAATAATATTTTGAGATAAAGTTTAAGCTGGCATGTATCATAGAGTAGTCTCACGACAATTTGTCATTTATTGTGGAAGCGCTTTTATCGCCAGTGTAATGTTTTAAGTACAGTCTGCCCCCTTTATCTACGGTAATTAAGCCTTCCCAATTAACTTATCCATATTTGGGACTCTCAGCCTGAATATTGCACCTAAACAGTTTGAAGTTGTGAAAGTGGCTGCATTTTATAAACAAATCAAAGGCCATTCTGGCCATTGGAATGACTCGGATCTTTTTAGGTACAATACTGGGCCCAAGAGCCCCAAATTAATGGTTATGTGACTTGGACCAAAGAACAGCAGGGAATGTGATATGAGATTATACTTACTGGCTGAAATCTTGTGGTTGCTGCTGGTTTCCTCCATCAGGCATTAGGTTGGGTGTGGGATGGACCACAAGTCGTTCCAAAAGTGCTAGTTGTAGGCAACATTTTTCGAGCTGCTTCAAGGCCTTTCCGAGTGTGTTTTGGCCACTCTTGCTGCTCGCCTCAACTGTCAGTTCCTTGATGGTTTCTTCATGCTGACTGATTAATCGCCTCTGCCTGACTATCTCATCTTGTGATCGTTCCACGAGTGTCCTCAGCTCATCTCGTTTCTTGTACAGCCGGTTGTTGTCTTCCTCCAGGTGCGTGATTGTTGTTCGAAGGGCTTCTGCTTCATCGTGGACCATTTCCGTGAGCGTCGCATCCGTAAAACGAAGCTGAATGATGTCTTCTTGAAGGATGAACTTATGGCACACTGGACATGTCCTTTCCGTGTTACCCCTGAAATAGGCAAAACAATTGCTGGTTAATGAAATGGTCTGCTCATTTTCCAGTTGTTCTTTGCATGTGGCATAATTGAGCGATGTGAAGCAATTGTAAGTGAAAGTTTGGAATAAAATACTGCGATCCATAAAGTGATGGCGTGCGAGTCTTGCGAATAAGAAATGGTAGGCCCTGGGTGATATCACCGTCTGGGACCAATCGCCCAGTCAGTGACATCACCCAGGTCCTACCATTTCTTACTCGCACGGCTTGCACTCATCATTTCGATGTGCTCTTCTGCCACCTCGGGAAATGTCGCTAGCAGTATGACGGAATTAATGTCTAGCACTATACCTTAGCTTTTACAATACAGTCCATAATTAGAAGACTAGCTTAATTATGTGGATATGCACTTGGTTGCACATTTACATAAATCCAGTAAGGTGAAGTGGAGGAAGTGCACACCCGGGGTAAGTGCACATATTGTGCCCCCATATTGGAATGAACAATATGTGCACTTACCCCGGGTGTGCACTTCCCCCACTTCACCTTATAGTAGATACTATTGCATACCTGTCAAGCCTTGCCCGAATGCAGTCACGGTGATAGAGGTGACCACATCTGGTAGCAGTCATGATCTCCATCCCAGCGTGCAGCTCATCAGAGCAAACAGTACAGAACAGCCTCATCTTCAGTCAATAACCTGGAATTTTTTTAAAAAAAAGAAGCAATATGAAATATGTGATGGAGGCAGTTACTTTAATATCTCCTGAAAAGTAGCAATGAAATAATCCTGCCTAGGTAATGGCGAAGCAGCCAAACGTAGAACATATTAAAACATTCAGCACCGCCATTTCCAGTGAGTCGATAACATGACAAATAAATAGCCCTGGAAAAGCTTGCATACTGTACATAAAAAGTAGAGTGACTGCAAAACGATATCTTAGCGACATCCTTTATCGTCCCTCCGAGTTATATCGCATTTCCCCATCTCGGGAAGTGCGCATTACATCTCCTTTTCTACAACCCTAGTTGTTATATTCTTTTCATAAAAGGTGCCATTTAAAATCATAGCTATTATATCCACAAATACATTTCCCGTCCAGTTTTCAGGATTGCGTTCAAAACTAATGGCTTTCATCATATTCTTAAAATTTGTTGAATTTCTCCCAAATTTAATAAATATTATTTGCTTATTAAATACTCCCATACTGAGCACACGTTGCCTACTTTAAAAAAATTACAGCAATAAATCTCTTGGCAATACTCTGAATTTTAGCCTTCCTCCGAGTTGCATCCATTTTCTCATCTCAGCATGTGCTACGTTTGGACCTCCCTCACAAGCCTACAAGCCTTTGCTATGCTTTTCATCATAATTATGTAATTTGAAAGCAACTGTTATACCCACAAAAATACTTTCTATCCTATTTCTACAATCACATTCAAAGCTTATGGCTCTCAACGCATTGCATACACTTACTAATCTTCTCGAAACTGTGGTAAATTTCTCCCACATTTGATAAATATTATCCAGGCCTACTCATTCATTTAAATACTCCTCTACAGAGTACTCCTATATGCAGAGCAAACATTCGCTATTAAAATAAATGGTGACGGTTACTTCAGTAGGTTTATATTCTGCATAATAGCCCCATAGCATTCCCGTAACTTTTCCCCAGTATACGAAGTGGAACCCTCCCCATGAGCCACCAGCAATATCAGTCATTCCCTTCAATACTAATGGAGCTTACCTTTCGGTCGACCCGCAAACGGCTAGCAGATGAAGAAAAAGTGGTCCGAAGATCCGTCAGCGTCGTGTACCCAGCACACTCGTCAGCACCCGAAAGGGAAAGGGAAAGATGGCGACGCCCGTGGCTTGAAGGGGGACGCGGGACGCGGGAGCGACTCGCATAAGGCCCGCTGGAGGCGCCTCCAATTTCAACGTTCAACAATTAATATCTCGCTAATAACCAATTCCTTTATAAAACTAAACCCGTGGTTGGATGTGGAATATTATTGGCCGCATTTTGATATATAATGCGTTTTTTAAACTTGCGAATTTCGAAAAATTACGGTGTCAAATTACGGGAAAAATTACGGGAGTCTTAATTCGAGGGAGAACCACTAGGGCGCACTGATTTTTCATGTTAATCATTTAATATCTCGCTAATGGTTAATTATTTAATGAAACTAATTATATGGTGGGTCGTGGAATATTATTGGCTGCCTGGCCATATATAATTCGCATCTTAAGTCCGCGGAATTAGGGGAAATGCCTTTAGACTTTCGGGCCACGCTGCTGCCACTCTGGAAGGGATATCCCCGGCATTACGGGCTCCCCATTACGGGCCACTTCCCTGAAGGAAAGGAGAGGACTTTTGGACTTGCTGCTTTTCCAAGGGAGATTGTTGGCTGACGAGATTCTTGTAGCTGTTGAACGAAGGTGAGTTGAGACTGGTGGTTGGGTGAAGGGGAATAGTTCTTTTGGAGAAGGGAAAACTGAGGGTTTATTTGTGGGGGGAATGTAGAGAATAGGGCGTTTCTGCCATCTTGGTTTCCGAGGGTAATATTTTGGTATGTAGGCCTACATTTGTGAGGAGCTGCAGGTAATGGGTTGGTGGTTATAAGGGGATTTGGCCACAGGAGATAGGGACTCATGGTGAATGACTGTTGCCCGATTGCACCAACCGAAATTACCGATTCGATAGCTTCTAATGGATCGTTAGGAGCCCTTTTAGCGTGTGCTAACGATCTGTTAGGAGCTATCGAATCGGTAATTTCGTGGGTGCAAGCGGGCATAAGACTTATGTTCTTGGGGGTGTGGATAAGATAGTAGGTAAAATCAGGGTTTACTGGCAATAGCTTGTGATTGCAATGATATTTATGTTCTATATTCTTGACCTGCAGGAGGCACCATGAAGCTTCAGTGCAGCGTGTGTTTGGAGGAATTCTGCCCATCGTCCGTCATCATGGTTGGTCGCTGTGGGCACCTTTTCCACAAAGATTGCATGGAGCGCTGGGTTGCAAGGTAATTTAACCCTAATTCTCGTTTCTAATTTATAATTGCCCTAACTGTCACAATGATGCATCAGCAAAGTAACATGACCAGTCCTGAGGGGTAAATGAATAAGATATTCAACGTTGCAAATTAATGCATGTAAGCTTTGCAGCGATGTAAGTTCGGTGTTTCTTTTTATTCTCGAAACATTTCACTACAGTACAGTACTATATTATTAAAACTATTCTGATTTAGTAATAATTTTGTAGCTCGGAACCAATTACTTGTAGATATGGGGAATGGGGGACTGACTGTCTATATTGGCAATATAATTAGTTGCAAACATGCTAATTTTTGCAAATGTCTATTCAGCTCTGAGAGAACGCTTGGACGAGTCGGCACCTGCACATGCCCAATTTGCCGTACGATGTTGCTCCGAGATAAGTTTATTCGAGTCATCCATTCAGAAGGGATGGCAGTAGGTGGGGTAGAGGAAGACCCAGCAGTGCTTAAGGAATCTATTTACCGTCTGAAGGATGACATCAAGTACATGAGCCACGACCACAGCAGAATGAAGCTGGCCATGTTTCGCTGCCAGCAGCATTTGGCTATGCTTGAGCGGGAGATTGCTGAGAAGAACCTCACAATCGCAGCTTTGAGGGAACAGGTGTCCAGCAGAAAGGCTAAGGAAAATGTTGCCGAAACATTAGTGGAGCTAGAAAGGTGTACCGAGATGCTGGCAACCCTTTCACGACTTCTGTCATCCCCACCAGCAGCGATGAACATAAAGTAAGTCATGCTTTTAGCAATAAAATTATGGTAGGAACAAGTAAATCATAGCAGAGTTTTGTGCTTCTAGCTATTAATGATTTATTATAATTCATTTATTGGAATATGTATGTCTTGCATTCAAAAAGTTATCTGGAAATTTATTATAGCTGTATGTTTTGATTTGGCATTTTTTGCAAAAAGGCTGTATTTGCAATGTGTTAACATCTCTGTGCTATAGAAATTTGAGTCAAACATGTAAGCATGATTTCTGCAAACATTATCTGAGGTGAATATTGTGGTGTGCCGTATAAATAAGAAGCATTACTTAACCTTTCATGTAAATGTATGTGAGCATTATAATTGATAGCATGTCCATTGATTATGATATCACCAAGAGCATTTTTGTATGGAGTCACTGCAATATCATGAAATGAAATCATCTCATTTATTTTACCAATGCATTTTGTTATTTTTAGCCCAGCCTCTGCAGAAGGGAACAGTGTTGGACTCACCAGCTTTGCAAGAAATGACATGGATGAGGTGATCTATGATGCTGTTGACTCAGTGCATGAAGCACGCCACTTGCTCCAGGAAGCTATGGTCTTAATGCCCGATGGAGAGTCTACCATGGAGCAGGAGTCTCAGGGTCTGATTCCTTCAAATCAAAGAAGGTCCTCCATGCAACAAGGGGGAAGCGAAAACGCGTTTGTGAAGTTCTTCTCAAGATTTAGTCGGAGCTAGTTTACATTGACATTGTATTGTGATATTATGATCTGATAGTGTCCTGCTTTTGAGCGCAAATTAACAAAGAATGGGACTGTGTGTGTAGCAATTTTCACATGAATACTTCACGAATTTTTAATGTATCTTTTACAAAGAAAGATGAATTAATTTGCCAAGGATTCTTTATTTATAGGAGACAATCTCATTGCTAAACTTTTTCCAAAATGAGGATGAAAAATTTGCTCATTTCGAATTTAATTGTGAAAATGTGTGTATAATTAATCATATGCATTTTTGTACTCATATGAATTCAGGATGAAGCTATTGTACATGTTTTAGATTTTTAACATGTACAAAATGTGAAGAATATATTTTGAATGATGTATTTTCAGGAATTAATTTGTTAACGAACTTGTTATGGACTCCCTATGGACTTGGACCTGATCTTATACTTGATTGCCAATTTTGTGGACAGTGCTCTGTATTTTAGTACAAATGAACTCAGGAATGAACTGTAAAAGAGAACATTTGTTATTGTACTTGCAATAATTTTTAATGTTCTTTCATGTACATAATATGATGAATTTGATATTTTTGCCAATTAAATGAGTATATGGTATGTTGTATTTGACATATTGCTTTTCTCTCACTTCACTTTCTTGTTTTCAGAAATAGGGGTAGGTTAGCCACAATCCAATTTATGGAATCTTTCTGCTATTGCCTAGAACTACGAGGGTGTTAGGTAGGGGTACGTATAATTAGGAAGTTTGTTTGATTGTTTGTAAAATTTGCGTTTCATACACTCGAAACTCGATATGCCTTAAAATAGGCCTTACACGAGTAGTATGGAGTCCAGATTTTTAGGCACGAAAATCCCCCGAAATAGGCATGAAAAAACCTCAAATAGGCACAAAAATTTTACCTTTTCCGGAGTATGGAGGATAATATTAATAAAAAAAGCTAGAATAATTTTATAGGCCTAAACCCTAAAGTATAAATATAAGGTCACGAACCACAGCAAAAACCGAATAACAACGATAAACTGACAGGAAATACGAACTTTGGGCAAAAGACACAAAAGTGCAAGCAAGTATCACTTGCTCTGTACTCTACAGCTTATAGCCAGTTTCCACTTGCACAATATGTAGCCAAATATAGACCGAAGTAAGGGCGGGCCACGGCTTTAAATAGGGATAAAATTGCTGAGAAAAAATCGCGCAAACTGACAACACCAGAGCCACAATATTTTTTTGTGTGACTTTTTAAGTAGTGTCACGTCACATGCAAATGTTCGCCGTACTTTTTCAATATTTTACGTCTTGCAATGGAGTATACTAGCGTTGATGTACTTTCATTATGCCATGTCGAAGAATCACAAATAAGACAACTTAGTGCTTTTGTTTGCATTGTTTGATGGAACTGCAATATTACTGGAAAAAAGCAAGTAGAGGAAAAATTAAAATGATGTCGCGAGACTTATTGTATAGAATAGATGTAACATTGCCCTCAATTTCTTCAGGAGTCAGCATTGATGCACGAGGGACTTTCATTCACTACTGGCATTGTCATATGTACTGTACAGTAGCATTGGTGAACATTATCCAGAGCGGGTGAATTGGATTTGGGTGGGAACTTTGACTATAATATTACTGTAGGAGCTTTAAATCATAATAAGTGTGTAACTGGCTAACTGCACAATTTATTTGCTCTCTTCAATGACATCAGGCCATGTTTCCCGGGCTATCCTTATTTTCTCATGCCCCGTGGCTTCTTTCCTTTCCGATGTTGAAATTACCAGCTGAAGATGCTTCATAATAATTATTAAGATTTCATCATGTACAGTACCGGTATGCATAAGTTACGTAAGAACTCTATGGGATGAGATAATCGGGAGTCTTCCAAAAAAAAACTTACTACTTAGGTATACAAGAATATTTTGACGTTAATTGGCATCAAAAGTTCACCAATACTGCTGCATTAAAATTGACCATAATTTATATACCTGTATAATATCATTCCTTTAAAAAATAATTCCTTTTGACTGCTTGGGGCAAATGGTAATATAATTACATGCGTATAAAGGTATGACGGCATTGGTTTACGTGATTCTCGCTTACTGCACTACAGTATAATTATTGTAATACCAATTTTCCCATGCCATCGCGTCTCCAGCTCACACAATGACCTTTTTTCTTTTGATTTTTTAACCCTTACCATTGCGTTATTTGCGCACGCTTGAGGTCACGAATGTCGTGGCGTAAGGTATATTTTTTGCGAAAGTGTAAAAGTTACGATTTGTTCATATGTTGTAATAATTAAACCTCATTTGATGACAATTGTTTCCTTCAGTTCAAAGAAAATATGCGATTTTTTTGACAAAAACAAGCTATAGGGTAATGGAAATACGTAGGCTAAATTATCATTACAGCGGATTTTTTTTGTTGTTCAAAAATGATTGGAAATAAAGGATCGGGACGTGAAGATTATTACTGAATTTGCAAAATAATTTATGTTTATTAAATGCATAAATTTGAATTTACATGTTAATATGTACAATGTTCACTTATCTTCTGGGGTAATGGACACAACGTTTAAATATTCATACACACAATATATTGTAGCCTGGATTATTCCTTGGAAAGCGGCTCCGAATCTCCGTTGCTGATGTCAACGTAAGAGGAACCGTCAGTGGGGATCAGATGAGAAGTGAACTTGTCCAGCTCTCTGGAAAGTGAGGGGACATTGAATTTAGAGCGGTGCACACCTCACAATATGCAATGCAACAGAATGGTGCCATCAGACGAGAGTGTCAACTCACGATTCTGGGTAGTGGTTGAGGACGGAGACGTCCAGACTGGAAACGAAGAGGTGGTCACTGCAGAAGGGGGCGATGCAGACGGGGTCAAGGAGGTCACGCTGGTAGTCCCACTCCAGCTCCACAGACTTGACCTGACCCACGTTCAGATCCGTCACGTACAGGAAGTCGTACGTCTGACCGTGGTAAAACTTCACCTTCGACCTGCGGATGTCGAGAAAAGAACACGTTACACATCGTCTGTCATAAATCGACCGTCCGATGGCGAGAGGCATGCAATTGAGGTAGTGATTTGCTTTATAAAAGGTGTGACGAGACTCACGGAGTAATGAGAAGGTCGCTGGCTGTCCTCAGACTTCCGTGAATGGTCAGGCTCAGTGATCCTCGGAGCCAGTCGTGAGACTTGCTTGGCTTGGCCAGGCTTACCCTCACATGGTAATGGTATTCTGGAGAAAACAACAAGAATTAACTTTATAGCAGATGTCCAACCTATAAGTCGAATTGGACGTAAATGATGAGGACCATTTAAACCACATTGAACTTACTGCTGAAGGAAGCGTCGGATCCAGTCTCAAAGTACATCCCGACCTCTTTTCGTCCAGTCTTGGAGAAATCAGCTGCCTCCCAGCCCATCTCTGCACAGTGGGTGTTGTCCTGCCCACAGTCAAAGCACTTCCCCTGTGGAACGATATTCATTTTGTGCGTGTTACTACACTTAAGTGTATGTTCTCCTCTGCTCCACACATGCCATGCATTACAAGTCTTGTAATGCATGGCATGTGTGGAGCAGAGGAGAACATACAGTTGGACTAATCTGTTCTAGACTCACCTGTGTGAAGGTGTCGTAATCTGTGCACTCGTATCCGACGTATGGGCAACCGGTGACGAAGGC